>JAOYSI010026163.1:0-32825 GCA_025775065.1 Hiodon alosoides | reverse complement strand
GAGAGAGAGAGAGAGAGAGAGAGAGAGAGAGAGAGAGAAAGAGAGAGAGAGAGAGAGAGAGAGAGAGAGAGAGAGAGGGAGAAGCAAAGGGATGCGTAATGAGGCGCTGGGGTAGGAGGATGAGAGAATCCCGGGCAAACGCTTGCGTTTACTCCCGAGCTTCAGAATCAATCAGATTGTGGAGACAGGTCCATTAAGGGCACTGAACGACCTCCCGCTAGGCTTGGCTGAAACTCTCAGTCTACGGTAACGTCAGTGGACTGGCTTGCAGCTTTTGGAGGAATTAAATCTTATACATCCCGGAAGAGATCCCCACCTCCAGCGAAAAAAAAAAAAAACTTTCTGCATCCTAGAGAACTATCCCATTCAGCGGAGTTAGTCCCCCCCCAAGTGAACTCCGCCCTCTTGTACACCTTTTCGTGGGCCCCGCTGGCGAGATGGGGGCGCTGGTGAGATTTTGCTCTGAGGCACGTAGAGGGAGGGGACACGTTCGAATCTCCGATGCTGGCATGCGCCGTCATAACAGTACCCCTGAGAAAACGCCGTTCATTCAACATCCCTACCTCCACAGTAGCTGAGCCCGCCACACCGCCATTTGCTCATCAAGATAAGCTGATAGCAAACAGCAGCCGTGGCCTTCTGCAACGAGGCAGATAGAATGATTCCTGCGCACTGGTGTGAAAAGCACACTCCACGCTGCGGAGCTGCCAGCAGCAGACAGCTGTCGACGAGGGCATGTGTTAACGTGCCAGGGACCGTGCCACCAGAATTTAAAGCGCCAGCCCTGCTATTCAGACGCCAACATGCCAGCGTTGTGATGTGCCCACGATGTTCAGACAGGGCTGAAAATGACTAAACAATTCGTAGCTGTGGATTGTGTTACAAGGTAAAATCCTGCGTTGTTTTTGATCATGTCAGCTCTGCACATCAATAGGGTCAATTTTCTCTGAACGTCTGCTTTCTGACGTTTTGGAATAGAAAGACTCTTAACACAACACGAGTCGTTTGGTTTAATACTACCAAAGATTTCATCAAAAAAAAACAAAACAACAACAACCAAACAAAAAATAAAAGCAAACCAGATGTGTGATTTTAAGCTTTTTAAATTATTTTAAATGAGTGGTTGGAATTTAAAAAAAAAAGAGGCTAAAAAGTAAAAAATTCCAACCATTATACATTATACTTCCTTTACTTATTTAGGTTACTTTTGGCTATCTAGAAATAATCAACGTGCATTTAAACAGGAAGTCCAACCAATGATGGGGAGGACATTTGTGTGGTAAAGGTATTCTTATTGAAAATCAGTACATGCTTAGCATTGGTGACTTGCATCACAAATTCCTCTGGAATACGTGTTGCCACGACCAGTAATACAATAACGCTTTCAACTGTGGCTTTAACGTCTTCATAGACAACTCATCTACTACGTCAGGACAAGCGATGGCACCAACAGCCAATCAGAAGAGGTTGTGGTCAGGCTGGGTACATCGTAAATGTTAATCATCTTCACTGCTAAATAAATAATAGTAACACTGAAAAAAGATCCAGTACTACAATCACTTCATTTTAATATTACAGATGTTAACCTTCAGATGCAGCACAGATGATGTGTACTTTATATGGTCAGAGATGATCATTTCAGTGTTTTCTTGGTTGTTTTTTATATTTGCTTTATGTACGACATCATTTCAGTGCTTTCTTGGTTGTTTTGTGCATTTGCTTTATGTACGATATCATTTCAGTGCTTTCTTGGTTGTTTTGTGCATTTGCTTTATGTGCGATATCATTTCAGTGCTTTCTTGGTTGTTTTGTGCATTTGCTTTATGTACGACATCATTTCAGTGCTTTCTTGGTTGTTTTGTGCATTTGCTTTATGTACGACATCATTTCAGTGCTTTCTAGGTTGTTTTGTGCATTTGCTTTATGTACGACATCATTTCAGCGCTTTCTTGTTTGCTTTGTACATTTGCTTTATATAAATATACATCCTGAAGCGACAAAGGCAGAAGCAAGTTTCAATAATTCAAACTAATGTCAGATAAATATAGTTTAGACTCAGGGTTTACAAAGTGGTAAACACATTCATTACTCCGGATACCAAAATGTTACAACAACAGGGATATAACAAGGACACAGTTACTTGATAAACTAAATGTATCATGTGTTCTTTCATCAGCTGATAACACTTGGACCTAATTGTTGAGCTTCTCTATAAAAAATATTACCAAGGGGTTAAATTAAGGCAATCACACTGCAATAATGTTGAAGTAGGATTTAATAACCTAACACTAAGATAACAGTATCAGAATCCAACCCTTTTTGCATTTAACATTTTATGCCCCCGCATCTCCAATGCTCACCTCACTTTTCACAAGACTGCAGCCTCAAAATGTCACCCCCCCCCCCCCCACTCTTTCCCCATACTTCTGAAGCCTCACAAAAACAATCCCCTCCTATCGCTCCTCTGTCGCACCATCAGTGTAAATCCCCAAGGGGCGCTATAAACATGCAGAAGCTAACAAGTCAAAGGGAGCGGGATCAGCCCTGAAATTCGGCGCGGAGGCGAAGGTGAGCACCCCAGAGTCAGCGAGATTTTTGAGGGGCACGATGGCGGTGCCCTTGCCCCGAAACAACACCCCTGCGTTTGGGAGCTGCTGGTACCCGCCGGGCGTTGACCCGTCTGTTTGCGTTTACCTGTCAATGCTCCATTATGCCAGGCATCGATGATGGAGGGTGGCTGAGTTTAAAAAACCCACAATGTCACATTTCGCATTAGGCCGTGCTAATGCCCCGCGTAGCAGAATGGAACATCCACATTAAACTGAGATATGCCAGGGTGATGAACAACCCGACGCAAGGCCCACCGAGTCTGTGTAATTCTCACACCGCTCATTCAGAGTTATCGCAGCCGCTACGAGCAAAACAACGCCGGGCTCTTGATGGTTTAACCCCTGACGCTACCAGCAACATATCGGGCGGAGTTAACTCAATTCTCACAAAATCATCATCGCTCTCCTCGCTCTAGTGTGAATTACACTCTCATTTCTCCGGCAAACTAAGCTTTGTAGTACACTGCATCCAATGTAGCCGCTCTCAGCTACTACTCAGCTACTCAGATCCATATTCCGGAAGCGGCTCGGGTCATAGGCGGTTTCCTTCATCTCCAGCTTGTTAGCCCGTCTCTTTCAAGTCTTCACTCACTCCAGTGCCAGCACAGCAATAGGTCAGTGTAGACGTGGAAACAAACATTACCGTAAATGCCAAGACAGCAACCTCGTTCACCACCCCTGGGCACAGCTCACTGATGTGCTTCCTAACAACAGACAATAAACATTTCACCCACACCTCGGACCAAATAATAGGGTTACTGGCCCCTCGCAGCAAGGGGGATGCTGGTTTAAATGTTGTTTGAAACTGACTCTATGGTCCTTGTCAGAATGAGTTAAAGTGTTGGAGTGACTGTTTTTGTTTTTTTTCCACGCTGAGAGAATAAAGTCCAGGAAATGGTAAAAGAGAACAGCTGGAGTCTTCATAGCTGCTGGGTCCTGGGTGGACGGGTGCCTGCCTTTGTCCTCACACAATCCCCTCAAACACGGGACCGACTTCACTCTGCTCCAGCCCATGATTGAATTATTTTGACATCACTGAAACGAAGACAGAAGCGCTTGGCGGTGGGTAGTGAACGGCAGGCTGTGGGAGAGAGAGAGGGGACTGATTGAGAGGTCACAGGCTGAGCCCAGTGATCAGCACAGGGGATGAAGGGTGGAAGACGGGTGCTGTGTTTCTCATCTCCGGCTGTCCCATGCCAATCAACCTCAGAGAGGCCGGCGTCTTCTCACAAGCCGGGGGAGGATATGGGTCACGCACCCTCCCCCGCTGCGTGATACCCTTTTAAACGGTAATTTTTCAGTGCAGATCGTCTGCAAGGGGGATAGTTACTACGGGCTAGAGAAGGCATCCTGTAGCAGTGAAGCTAACTGCTTAGACCGCTACCCTTTACAGGCACCACAAGCTGTGTGTGGCTGGCTATCATTTAAAAACTAAAATACAATATTTTTAAATAGTCTATGTTTTATCAAATATGAAAATAAACAGCTCTGTGAGAATAATTAATTACAAAGCAGCACAGATTCAGTCATGTGCATGTTAAAGAATGTTAAATAAAGCTTAACACTGGTTTTCTCTGATCCCTGCCGGATTGCAAATGCAAATTATAGGTTGTTTGCAGCAGGTCCCCGATTTACAAACGTTCCTGAACAGTACGGCCCCATTCCAAAAACC
Source organism: Hiodon alosoides (assembly GCA_025775065.1). Taxonomy (NCBI): domain Eukaryota; kingdom Metazoa; phylum Chordata; class Actinopteri; order Hiodontiformes; family Hiodontidae; genus Hiodon; species Hiodon alosoides. Next base: position 28,544 of record JAOYSI010026163.1, on the reverse strand, counting down.
AATATCTGGATGCAGATTAAATTAAAAATCATCCTCATGTTTTTCTTTGTTGTTACGTTCTCTCCCAAAAGTAATACGCAGGTCTAATTAGAACTCTGATATTACAGGGACTGGATATTACAGCGGATCTTTGGAATACCTGGCATAGAGCACCTGTAGGTGATGACACTGGCTGATGATCCCCCCCCCATGATAATGTCACCTGCCAGCCCTCGGGAATCAGCACGCGTACAGAACCGAAAAAAATCTCAAAGTCGCCACGGATACGAACACTCAAAATATTCTCTGCGTGCAGCCCCGGTGCTTTGATAGCTGGCACAACAGCTCAAAATAAGTTTAAAAACGTGCCATCTGTCGCTAATTTCTGTTTTTGTACCATACTGTATTCGGGCAGACAAGTATTGAAAATTAAAAACGGATGACTGACTACAAGAACATTTATCAAGAGTTTTTTTTTCCCCTCCTGGGAATATTAATGCTTGAAAACGAAGTTGACTTCACACCAATTTGCACTCGTATCATTATGCCACCTCAAACAATCCAATTAATTCAGCAATGTAATAATGCATTATTGTGTGTACGGGCTTCAGAGCAACTAGTAACACTGTCCGATCGGAATTGATTTTCACCGATTCTCCATAATGTCAGAAACTTACAGGGCATATCATCACTCTTTTGTTTAATTACAAATCTCAACCCACTGAACGCCAATAAGAATAGCCAGACAATGCACTAAACAAAGACAACCTTCATCGCGCAGCGTTGTTTCATAACCACCCTTGGGGACGATGATTACAACTCATACAAAGCCGAAATGTGGAGTGAATTATCACGAACAATCAAGATGTTGACCGACAGAAGAGAAGGGTCGTAATCTTCTTCCTCTCAGTCCGAAAGGAGAAATACCAGAGCAACTTCAGTTTGTTGCAGGAGCCTGCCCTCTACCTTAATGGAAATCACTTTACCGTTTCTGTCGGCTAAAATGTTTGAAAATGTAAAAATGAGGTAAAATAAGTTTAAAACTATAATATATATATATACATTAATTAATGGTGGTGTTTGAAAAACACAAACATGATTTACGCCCCCAGGTTTCAGAGTAAGAAAACATGACAGAACAACGAGGTTAGCCAGGAAACAGCGTAGCCGGTAAAACCTTCGGTAACATCCCACATCGCGGTAACCCCCGGGGTTACTCTCTATAACACTCAGACAACCATTGATCTATTCATAATTGCTACAGAACATACACCAGTTTACCGTTCCAGAGAAATTTCCATCATAGAGAATCCAAGGCCACAGGAGTAGTTGCTTTGAAATTTGGAGGGCACTGATCTGTTTATTTATTTATATATATTTATATATTTATTTAAAATGTGCTTGATGTAATGTTATGATGAAAGACTTCTGCTTGGTGCATCTGGGCAACATGAGAAAGTGTTATTACCACCCTCACCACCAACTGAGACAGGGTGCATCACTCTTCCGCTATTTATGGCGGGTATTGTAGAGGGAGTAAACATAGATAAGATGGAGGAGGGGGCCTGGGGACGGTCGGCCATGTCTTTAAAACAATCAGAAACCCCCCCCGGATCACCAAAGCATTGCTACTGTACATACCTCAGACAGGCTCCAGGCAATTTCTTCTGCGTTAAAATCTGTACTGAGACCCGTTTTTATCCGCGGCCCTTGCCCTCTCCCGGACGGACGACGTTTCTGCAATCCACACTCCCACTGAGGAAAGAAGGCTCCTTCTGAAATCGTAGACAAGCACGAATGCAAAGATTTAAACTCACCGCAAACGCTGTAAATGTCACCTAGAACGCTGAATAATGACCAGGAATTAGCATATGCCTCTTTAAATCATAAGTAATTATTTTTTCCCACATCAGGTGCATGGAGATAAGTTGTAAGAGTGTGTTTTTATGATGTTGTATGCAGAACCAGGGCACTTAGTTTAGGCCTGACTTTCTTTAACCTTCCGATATCCCCCTTTGCTGTTTTACACTGAGTCAGTGTAACGTCGGTCATGGATTTTTATTTAATGTTAAAGTGTTCTTAATGACATAAATGCACTGTCGTGTAACAGCACGCTCTCTTGATTAAAACAGAAAAGGGTTCAACTTATCATTTATTGTTTGTTCGTCATTTAGCAAGCCGCGGATTACCTCCTTTTTCAAAAGCACACATGCGAATATACGATAAGCGTGCATAGCAATACTTTTAAAAAGCGACTTGGCATAACGCTACGTGGAATCTTGACTGTCGGTGCTGCATCTGTCAGTGCTGCACCTGTCCTTTTCCTTTCATGTATGAATTCAGATGGCAAAGATTCCCAGATGACATGGATTCAGATGAATTCAGATGACATGGATTCAGATGAATTCAGATGACAAGGATTCCCAGATGACATGGATTCAGATGAATTCCCATGACATGGTTTCAGATGAATTCAGATGGCAAGGATTCCCAGGTGACATGGATTCAGATGAATTCCCATGACATGGTTTCAGATGAATTCAGATGGCAAGGATTCCCAGGTGACATGGATTCAGATGAATTCAGATGACAGGGATTCCCAGGCGACGCGAGTGAGATGGTCCGTTCGAGAGATCCCGCTATGTGTGGGGTTTTTTTGTTAAACCGGCGGCACAATGTCACAGTTTCAACACCTCATAAAATCAGACACGCAATTGATGCCCGTGCTGGATGGCTCATTAACCCTCAAGTACTCTGAACACGCCCGCGAGAGCTGGAAATTTCCTGGCTTTGTTGAGAATAAGATGTTGATTGTCGTTCTGCAGAAGTGTTGTTCTTGTTCACCGAAACACAAACATTATCAGCATAAAGAAGGCTCCATTGATGTGGCCAGACCGTTGTGCAGTTGCATACGTGTCAAGAACCCAGGAAATGACAGCTCCTCCATAAGGATTTTAGTATCCTTTCTGTATCAACACACAATAAATCAGCTGTGGAGATATTAAAATGCCTTGTTGTTTAGCTAACTTAATTTGTAGCACTTGTGTTTTTCTGCTCTTTTCCCTGGAAGGACTTTGATTGACACATCGACTTATTTATTGACACAATATTTTTCCTTCTTCAACTAAATCTGTCCTATGAGGCGAACGAATTCGCCTTAGTCGACGGGGGGACTGAGTTCCAAGGGACTGACTGGGCCTTTGGCACATAGACGTGGGGGTGGGGGTAACTCCTGTTGAAAGCTCATTTGGGTATTTGGGCATTTTCAGCAGGAGAGGTTGCTCTCCAACATTTACAATCAAATGGTTGGCCTGAGGGGAAATCTGTGTGCCACATATATTTTTAGAACACAAGTGGGGGAATGGCAGATACCATGCACAGTTTAGAACTTCATGCAGATAAAGTCCTGTTTACAGCAGTCGGTGGTCTACAATGCCAAACAATACAAACAACGTTGGGTTTTGATCATCACAGCAGTTTTCCATAGAGCCTCCTGCTAATTCAATGAGCACAGTATTCACAGAGCATTCCCCTGGTGTAAGAAATGATTTTGGCCCCTTACTCACGTAAAGGCACCTCGGTGTTCGGCTGTTCCCACTCCTCATGGTTTCTGGGGTAATTACTTTCCTCACAGTAGGAATTCAATAAAGTTTCTTTAAAAAAGTGATTCATGGTTTGTATATTTAATGTTCATCAATATTTAATACACTACGCGTGGCAGTATGGAAGCTTTTCTCTTGAGGAAAATCTTTTATTTGACCAACACCTTACAATAGCTGCCAAATATTATGACAAAATGCTCTGAAACCAGGCAGAGTAAATTCTGAGATTTTAGTTTGTTTTTAAGCTTTTAGATTGAGCTTGAGATTTTTATTTAGCTTTTAGTTTTAGCCTCTAGAGCAAGATCGGAGGAAACCAACATGCAAAATAACACACATTGTTGTTTAATCAGAGGGTACAAAATTCAACAACTGTTGTAAGGGCATAATAAGATCAATCTAGGGTAGTCAGGAGGGGTAGCATTAGACACTTCTGGTTTTATTTCACTTAAGACTAACCTGTTAATCGACACAATCGTCCCTGCAAAGTACCCCCAGGGCCGCAATTCAACCAGGTAATACAACAAAGAACATCAAACCGCACTGTATACTATAGGCCGAGCACTATCTATATAGTTAACAGTTTATTAACAGTTCTTCCCTATAATTTATTCCTTCCTTATAAACAAAAATACCACCTGGGCAACAGCCTGGCTACATCACATGTGAACGTTTTCACAGGAAGCACATTGTGAATGCACTTAGTGAGTAAGAGAGCCTTGGAAACTTTTTCCACATTTTTGAAATATAACACTTCTGGAGCTGAGGAAGTAATACACAGCGCGGCCGTAAGCAAGGGTACACAACGGGAAAGGATTTATTCCCTCAGAGTCAAAGTGCCTCTCAATCCAAAAGGGGTTTCTTGCCAAAGAGATGCCAAGGCAGGGATGAATCATCTTTCCCCTAAAGCACATCTGCTGTGCACTATCAATGAATGAAAGTGTCAAGTAAGTGTAAAACCTGTTCAGCCCCCACCCCCACACACTTATGGGCAGCCTCCCTCCCTACAGACATCCCGCCAGTTACAGACCCCCTCACCCTACAGACACCTTGCCTACGGTATGGGGGGGGGCTTTATGGGGGGACGACATAAATTTCCTTGGACCAAAGCAGAATTTACTAAAACTTTACCAATTTGAATTTACCAAACAACCAACTAACAAACTGAGTTTTGGAACCCAGTCTGCCTGTTAGTTAGATACTTCCTGCATTGCGACTCATAATCGCCCATCAAACAAACTCTTTAAATCATGCCACACCTCTATACTTAATTATTCAATAACCAGGGTAATGCATTCGCGTCAGATGATGTTCAGACTCCTTCAAACTGGTACTGCTGTTTAAACATCAACAGCACATTCGATATGAGGGAAGGTCAACATTTAGCGAACCTTTATCAAACTTGACACCCCTGCATTCCTATTCTAGAAACCCGAGGGGGGTAAATTCAGTGCGTTTGCAGTCTGCCTCCTGTCGTTCTCCACAGCTGAAAAACGAGCAGTACACGATGAGATTGGACACGATGAGCCGGCACCTTGAAAACATTAGCATTTAGCATTCAGATGCTTTCTGTCAGAGTTCGCAAAATCGGCCGTTTACTCTCAAACAGGATCCCCGCGTCCTGCGCCACAGGCTGCCCATGTCGTCGGGTGTGGCCCTGTGGTCCTTAAGATGCTGTCGTCACGGCAATGACAGTGCGCTATTCCTTAAAGAGCTGCACATCATCGGGTGAAAGTCATTGGCTTCCACAGTTCCGTTCTCCCTGATTTTAATTGGAGCTATTCCTGTCTTCATTCTCCCCAGTGAGGGACTGTCTCTGCTGACCTTGCCGAAGCTGTGTCTGCGGGAGGGAGTGCCGTCTAGCCACATGACCTCTGAACATTTCCTCCGCTCTTTGTGCAAAGCACTGTTCTTCATAGAGGACTCACAGGATCATTACTTTGTCCTGTCCTGAAGTCAAACTGGTAGCAGCTTGTCATAGTGAAAACCGCCATAGCAGCATGGAGTTTTAGTAACACTTCATTACACTGCAAGATAGTAAACTTGTCTATGCACTGATCTCTGATTTTTAAGTGAGTGCATACTAACTAACTAACTAATTTTATTGAACAACCTGCATATCAATCAAAGTCTCACTAAGCTGCATGCTTATAGGACTGTCTAAATGACTGGGAAACCCTGTTGCCATTGAAAACATATTCAGTGTTTTATAATGCAACTTAAAGTATTTAAATAACCAAAATAGTAAGTATAGAACACTTAGTACATGTACGCTATAGAGCTCAGAAAATGCTTTGAGCACCTAAAACCCATCCAGAATAGAGCTCTATCCCCTATTTAGCTGGTAAACAGTAGGGGGAACATGGCCAAAGTCCAGGCAAGGGCTTGGCAGGTGTCCCTCTCCTCTCTTGTTCATTATGAGGTTTCTGCCAGGGAGAGTTTCCACTCCACGTGATGAAAGAAAAACAAGGTAAGCTTGATGCAAATGACAGTGGTGGCCTGCAGGTGGCCTGCACTCCCTCAGGGCCTGCGTTAGTGTAGACGGCGCTGCGAGCTTCGGAGAAATCCCAGCAAGCGTGAGGTTTTGAAAAGAATGGCTGTTATCAAAAGGTCTGCCAAGGGAGAGTAAAAAGACGAGCCCCTTTCCACTTCCCGTCGAGCAGAGCTTGGCCCAGGTAAAACCTGGCTCGGGTGAATCATTAATTTCCTGTTCTCAGCGTAAGTGGGCTATATCCATGCAGAGAGACATCCTCACAAACAGCTGTTCAAAAATCTCCATCCCTACGGCCACCTCCGTTTCCATCGCCACATCTTGCACAGACCGAGGTGCTGGCACTGAAAAGCATCAACAGAAATGAACGCGTTTTTTAAAACCATTTTGTCTCATACCAAACAAAGAGCATTGGGCAATGTTTAATTAGAGGAAGACACGCATTGTCGTCTAATCCGAGGCATCTTTCCAGCATAAATTTCTACACGCCAAGGTTTGCTTGAAAAACTATTATTCTGCACACCCACAATTTTCATTCCCATAAAATGAATGTGAGCAGCAAGCACTTCCAGGCCTTTCAGTCGACACTAACCTTTTAAGGTGCTTAGAAAATTCAGAGAGGTCTGAACTAAACGCAGTTATGTAGAGTAAAACGCAGCTGGTAGACGTTAAGCACATTAAACCCCCTTCCCGGCAGATATCAAAGCGAGACACTGACCGGAGAGGTGTGCCTCTGTATCAGGGGATAGGCGAGTGCCTAAATAATTCACAACATTAAGCTGCTCCTGGCAACTGTGCTCCGGGAGAAAGGACAGCTGACTGAGTTCAAGCCAAGGAGGGGAGGTTGAGGAGGGAGAAGACGGGGAAGGGGAGAGAGAGTCTTAGCAGTAGCTATCTCTCTCATTCGACAGTTACCACGAGCTCAAGCATTTACGCTGCCTTTCTGCATGGAAAAAGAAGCTAGCAATCAAAGAGATCACGCTGAATGTGTTAATGGGGGGAAAAAAGGCAATTAAGCAATCACACCTTTGTCAATAGTCAGGGATAGCTGCTGACCTGAGAATCTTCAACTGTCCAGCCAAACATGGTAAATCCCAACCATTGGTCAAACCTAGAGCACAGGTAGCCAATCACCGCAGCAATATGTGTAACTTTGCACATCAATGAACTGCACTCTTCAGACAGACAATTTAGATCTGTGTTGGAACAGGAAGTGGAGTAGTCGAAAAGTTTGTCAGACACGCGAGCCCTTACTCACTTCACACATTTCAGCCGGGCGAGATTGTTTGCCACTGATCTCGTTTCGGCTAGAAAACTTTTTACATTTTGTACGATTGTGGGATTTTTTAAAACAACATGAAATTTGGCAATTAAAATATACTGAGAATGACGGGCAAATATAATTGTTAAAGACACATTTAAGACATACTATCTCATTTACCATTCCATATGCAAATTAAACATATGTTCGCCACTTGCTTGAACATTTCATTTGCAGTAATACCAGAGAGTTTTAGATTAAAAACAATAATTGTGATATTTTAGGCCTGTGAAGTGTTTGCTAATTACACAGAAGCTATAAACCTGGAGTAAAGCCTGGAGTAAAATAGACCTTCTATTTTGCACTGTTTTGCACAAGGTGATTTCATTAACATTCACACATGCCGTTTTCCAAACGCCGGGAAAACTGTACATCAGAATCATTTGCGTAGCCCACTTTAGTCAGAAAATTGTTTATAAACGTGAATGTTTTAATACTATTTTGTAGGAACCAAAATGGTCAATTTCCTGAGGTTTAACACTTTAATACATTTTTTTTTACAGTTATTCAATTTGATAAAGCAATTGAGTAAGGTTTAATTTGCTTTGAGAAATTTCTTGCGGGACGTCATTTTTTATATTGTTCTCAACTGCAGAGGGGGAGATATGGGATTGTATCTAAATTAAAAAACAAAAACAACGAATGTTTAATAATTGAAAAAGGTTCTCTCCTTCATTCAATCACATGGGAGCTGATCTTACACCATGTCTAAACACTCTCTCGGCAAGAAACAGAGGACTTGAACCCGGATCACATGTACGACAGGCAGACAACAGTACCAATGTCAATAGAAGGCCCATACCCCTTACTTAATATGCCATTCCATACATTAATTCCGCTTTGTGACAATGTGTTCAACATCAGAGAATATTGCAGGAAGGTTTTAAAAAAGACAGGGGCCAATTAATACAGTTTTAAATGTTCCTTACTCCCTAAATTATCTATTATATTCAGTCGAGTGGGATTTTATCCATCAAATGGAAATGGTCTCTCTTTATGTCATTACTCTCGATGGCAATAGATGAGGGCCTCTGTGGCTGTGTAAAGATTATGGGAAATGAATCTGAGACAATCAGAATAAATTAATACGTAGAGGCACAACAAGGATACGGGGAAGAGACATACCGTCAAGTCAAAAAACGTATTCAAAACAAAGCTAATGTTTGGCTTTTAGTGAGACTTCCAGAAAATGACTGTCTTGACACGTTCGCCCGGCACTCCCCACCATCTAACTAAGCTGGTTCAGTGGAGAGCTTAATGTGCTCTTGGCCAATTTACGTGAAGCAGCAACACAGAAACCAACGCAGAAAGCTTATTGGCCTAGGGCTGTTTAGAATAAGGCAGGTTCTGTCTGAAGGATTCCCTTGCCCACCAGAGTGAGTGGCAGAAGTAAATCTCATTAATATAAAAGCCCCTAGTTAATGAGGTCTGTCTTTCCACTGCTAGTCTAATGGATAGCGCACTTTCCATCAGAAATTAATTGCTCTATAAAATCACTGTGTTAATTCATTACAGGAATCTCTCCATCTCTCCTCCACAGAGCAGCCACTTCTCAGAAGAGTTTCTGAAGTAATAAGTGCCAAAATCAAATGTTCATCTACTCAGACAAGAAGGCCTTCTTTGACTGTATCCAAGGGCCATTCCACTGACTGCATTTATGTACTTAAAGTTTAACACAGGCATCCCGTGAGAACTGTAGCCGTTTGAAAAGCCGGAGGTCATTTATCATGGCAGTTCCCACCCATTCAGGCACTGATGAAAATTAGCAAGGACTGTGAGAGACAAAGAAAAGTAAAAACTAGAATTTACCGTGTATCTTTAAGTGCTCAAAAATCCATTCTTCCACGATTAATATAAAATGGACCCCATACAGACAGCACGCCAACTGTTATTTTGTTTTCAATCAGGAAAATATGACATTTTACAAAATAGGAAACTTATAATAAAAAAAGGTTTTCCAAAGAACGACTTCACTCCCTTCATTAGCCGAACTACGGAGTCGGTAATTACAGCGTTTATTATGGTTCTGTGCGAGAGAGAATAGTAAAACGTGAATTGCCCCACCTGGCTGCCCACTGCACCTGCCATGAAATGACTGGAGGGAGGAAATCGCCCAGGGGCCATTAGCAGCTTGAGGGGAACCCCAGGGACGCGCTAACGTCTGCAGAGGACCGAGAGATGTTCAATGCTCCCAAAGGCACACCGGTCGTTCCTCCGGAAGATCCTCAGAGCCGGCCTGGGGTGAGCAGACATAGACATAGGGTTAGCAGTGGACGACGGGACTGACGCAGGGTCTGGGTTAGCGGCCTGTGTCTGGGCCCTCCAGCCTTCAGGCGCCTCCAGGCGCTTCACTGCTTTGACAAGATTCCGGAGCCTTCCGCATTATCGTTTCTAATATTATGACATCGTCACAATATCCTTTTCAGATGCTAATTTATGTGTCCTGCTTGTATCTCAATTTATACAACAGGAGTACACAGACTTTGACACAAGTGACACACACACTCACACTCACACACACACCAACTCACACTCACACACACACACACACTCTCACACATACACACACACTCTCACTCACACACAGACACACAGACAGACACACACTCACACTCACACACACACACACACACACACACACACACACACACACACACACACACTCACACTCACTCACACACACTCACATACACACGCACACTCACACTCACACACACACTCACACTCACACACACACACACACTCACATTAATATTGTGGGAGAAGGATGAGATCATAGCCTAAACCACCTGCCCCAATTGATTTCAATCCTACCGTGAGTTCACACTGGAGACAAACAGCATTTAGAGTGCATCCAGAATCCATAATCTAACCAGCATCCAGTGGTATACGCCTTAAAAAAGGTTGATATTTAATTTCTTTTAATGGCCAGCTTATTATCAACAGCAACATCCATGGCGGATTTAAAAGCAGAATAACTCTGGTACTGTAGCTAATGAATCGGATACCTGTAGCCTTACTAAATCATGTTGGTTCATGGTTGCTGCTAAGACGTTGCCAAAAGTAGTAAAGTAAAGTAAAGTGACCAAAGTAAAAAGACAGAATGCCCCTTTTATCCATGTTTTCTTTGGATGGATCCAGTTTCACTCTTAAAAACAAACCCGTTTACCTTTTGGACTGAAATTATATATATATATCTGGTATTTACAAAACCCATAGGGTACTTTTCAATACTTCAGATTAACCAGGCTTTCCCCCCCTTCAGTCTTCCAACTGGTAGAAGGACAACCTACATGTGATAATACCGTAAGGTGCCATGCCAACTCCAAAGGAAGCCCGCTGTGTGCTGTCTCCCTGATTCAAAACGATTGTTTTTTCCTCAAATGCTTTTTGGACCACAGTGAGTGTGTGTATGTGGGTAGTCCTTGAATGCAGAACATTTCTACCAACAAACTAACATTAACATTGATGGTTGATGGTTTTTAGACGGAGTTTTCCACGGTCACTGCAACCACAGTATCCGAGCAACCCTCTTGGAGTTTGACAAGGCTCTGGTGTTGAGGTTTCCTGTTATAATTACGTGTACACAGGCTGGAGACCATGGTTAATTAATAAATAACAGCACAAGTATACTACGGGGAATGACTCATTTGTAAGTCCCAGCTTTGAACTTTAATCAATAATTAATTTTAATTCTGGCATTTTATTCAAATCAGTGAAAAAGCTCATAAAGGCAGCATTTTTGCCAGGGAAGCGATGACTGAAAAGGTAGCCCCTACAGAGCATTTTGTAGCTGAGAGGTACACTTTCATTTAAGTCAGGGACCGCAGCAGAGCTTCAAACACTGCTTCTCTAGCTGAACTAATTACAATCTTTTAGGATAAAATGATTCATACGGGCCTGACAGTTCTCAAAAGCCTTGAAGAAATAACAACTGGTGAGTAAAACATCAGAGAACTTTGTTGACAGAAATGTTGTCAACTCCACAATCCACATCTTTATTTGTGGGCTTGACAACGAACTGCGCTTGATTCTGAAAGAATACCGTAGAAAGTTTCTGTCACATTTCAGATCTTTCAAACTTTAGCCTTTTGAGCCCCAATCAAATGCACACTGAATAATTAGTAAAATGTCAATAATGTGTAAACGTAACTGTTGGTATCTTCTTTGTTTTATTTATAGTTATTGAGGCATTTACAAAGAATGAAGGGTGTGTGAGGGCTCAACAGCATTCCTCAGACCATAAACTTCACAGATATTCCCAAGTGGGTTTTCTGATAAATGCCTGGAAGATACAGCTTCACATCTTGGCCGCGTCAGAAGAAGCGCGTGGACGGGCCCCATCCGAACATTCATGAAAGGCCGAACCTAGCAGCCAACGAAACCTATTGCTTCCAAAGGTCAGTGACCTCCATCGCTGGCTTGACATTTTGCAGGATTGGATTTTGTTGTTTCAAAGCTACGTTGCCCTGTTTGCCACTGGTGAATCACTAATGCTTGAACTCTTTTGTTCCATTGTGCACTGTAGAAATAACCGATTCTCTGCCAGGAAAGGGGAGAGTGATGCATTTAATGTACCATGGTAGAACATTGTGTCTTCCATGTTGTGCCCGCCCAACACCTAACCCGTGCCTGAAGCAGGCCGATTAAGTTCTTTAGCTTGTGCTCAGCTGTCCTCTGGAAACAACCACGCAACTTTAAAGTTAAATGGCAAGTGAGAAGACTCGTTGGCATTCTAAATTGCACGGAGCATCGATGGATTTATGGTGATCCAAGAGCAGTGACCCAGACCTCTCGGAGAAAATTTACCCACATCTGATGCCTTCATCCCCTGTCATTCAAACAAGGAGTGCAGCTCACAAAAGCTGAGACAATGTGCCAAGATGCAGATTGAAATCGATCTAATTTGGTTTCTTTCTTAACATGTCAGCAGAAAGGCTTACAATGCGTGCAACAGTTTTAATGGCGATGGATATTTACGCCGGACCTTCAGTCCGACTACCCCGCTATTGTAGCGTCTACAGAAGACATGGCTTTTAACCTTGACATATTGAGTTCTTTGGCAGCTGACAACACAGCTCTCCATTTCATTCTATCCGTGTTCCAGCCAACTACTGCCTTCTCCACAAGCCATTCCCATCCAGTGAGATTAAGGTGCCATTAAAAAGTCTAAGCATTTTTTTATTTAAATGTGTTCTCATTTTAGTCAGTGGTTACCTCCGTGACAAATTGCCATGTAGAATACTGGGTAGGCTGGGCGGCATGGAAATGGGCCTATATTGATTTGCATTCTCTTCCCATTCTGTCTGGCCCGTTCGAATTTCCATGCATACGGCTTGGCTTTGGCGGGACGTAAAGCATACAGCTCAGCATCAGGCGGGGGGGGGGGGGGACTCAGAAAACAAATTAAGCTTTTATCATTTCATGCAGATGGAGAATTAGGTCACTATTTCAGAATGAATAATAACGAGACTTTTTTTTCGGTTTTTATATGAACCGCTTTGCTGACAGTGGTCACCTCACTCTTGGTCCTTTACAGCAGTTCATAACTAAATTAGACAAAGAGACCTTTATTAACCGGGCTGATTTAGGCGAATCGGAGCAAGTGAAACGTGGTCTCAGTGTCCACATGCGGTTTCGTAACAGACGGGTGGACTGCTGACAGACCCATTGTGTCTTTACTTATGGAAAGGAGAAAAAAGTAATAATAAGAAGAAAAATAAGCCGTCAAGAAAATAAGCCGTAATCATGACCAAAACCAAAACCCATTGATTCTACTGAACCAGAAGATGTTGAAATGTGTGTATTATAGCACATTATAGATAATATATAAGTAATAATTTAACCAAATAGTTATAGCTCTCCCAGTCAAAGCATGTAAAATGATATGAGCGCTTATTGAAAGTATCTGGGCAGACTCATTACTGTTTAAAAAGGCCCCCTTTCAAATACAAATCATAATCCAAGCCTAACTTTAAATTTAATTTTCCTTTATCCGTCTCCCCAATGCTTTCTTTCATCTATAAACCTGATCCAAAATTACAAAGCTGCTTAACTTGACATTTAATTTCGTCTGTATTCACTGGTTTATCAACACGACTGACCAAACTAAACCAACTAAACCTGACGGACACGGAAAAACATGATACTCATCATATTCACGAAGCTTTCTTTTCCAGAGATTAGCCTACCCTTTAAAACCATGTCAACATCGGTTATGTGTACAAACTGCCTGTGCATATATGGGGTGGGGGAACGGGCTCTGAAAAACAGAGATCTGCCAGGCCCGTCACAGAGCAGACAGACAAATGGCCTCTCGCTCCCCGGGAAAGAGCCGGCCCTATCAGAATAACGGCTGCTTCTCCGGTCCTCCGCGCATGACGCGCCTCCCTCTACGCCTTGCTCTCTCCTTCGCCGCCACCACAGGCCTTAAGGACGGCTGATCAATGGATCTGTCAGACTCTGGGCGGGGGTGGATATGTGCATCCAGCAGGCAGCGCCACGTTCCTGCCTCTCGGTGGCATTTATCTGTCTACGCTGGGTCGACAGAACCCGAGCACCGTCAACCGCCAGGGTCTGACAGTGGGTCAAGGCGCACAAGCTCGGCTTAGTGGTCTGCAAGTCCCATTATCTTTTTGTCAATTCTCATAGCTTTCAAGTGGCAGCCTGGAGGCCCGTTTCCTCGTTCCAAGTTTACAAACGTCCCCAGCAGCGGGGTGGGGGTGGGAGAGTGCAGCACTGAGAAGAATAGGGAGACATGCCTCTGCGTTGTCACTCTGTATCTCTGCAGGTCTATTTTCCCTCACAAGGCACATATCTGCAAGCATCTGCTTTAGAGAACAACGCGGTGGTTTGCTATTTTCAGCGACGCTTGTTTCGCTGTGCCTGAGCGTGGCAACAAACACACGGAAACATTAGGTCGAGGCCTTGTTTGATATCATAATGAAAGGAAGCAATCAAGTCGGCATCAGAAAAATGAGCATTTGATGACAAGCGGATGAAAGAGAAGAGCTCTCCTCTGTGTTTGCATCGTGTTTGCTCGGTTGGCTGCGGCACATCGTAGCGACGCGAACAGTAACACTGTTTCCCATCTCTAAAGTCTCTAACATAACAATAAATCCCAACCAGTGGCCCCATCTGTTCCGCGCGTGTTGTACCGTGTGCCGATTCCTGTGGCAGAGACGCGACGCAACCGAAGCGACAGCCTGTAGAGTTGAAGTGATGAGAGATGATAACTAAAATCTGGATTTCCTCAAAACTGGTGCACATAGGAGAATTCTGCCGTGTTGGTTTTAATGCAGGATACATATGGCGCCAGTAACGAGCCAAAGGGTTTTGTAGTCGTTACTCGCGATTGTGAAAAATGAATCGTGCTTGCATGGCAAAGTGCTGTGTTCGGCACCTGCAATCCGCCTTCGCGAAATAAAGTTGGGCGCTCGTTAATTACTGTTTGCGCCAGTCAAGTTCAACATGTTTTTGGTTTGTGTGAGCGTTGCTCTGTCGTTGCTTCCTACCTGCAACTACGACACTCATTTTTCAAAACTTTCATAGACCGTGTCTCTCGGGGTAAATCAAACCTGAACGTAAGCAGCTCAAACGGCAGAGGATGCGTGTAAGTAATCAGAGAGCGTGGATGGGCGTCGTAATTCTTGCTTTTTTGCTTTCTCCTTAACTGTGTATTCATCCTGCTATCCGCTCTCATCCACGGTCTCTCTTCAATTATTGCCAAATGTTTGTGCCAGGTCACACTTACAACATTCACAATTATTGGCTAATACTAATGAACAGCGCCGGTTTATGTCAAAGTTGGCCAGATAATGGTGTTTGTCACACGCAAGACAGAGCTGATTAGCCAACTTGATTACTTGCGAACTTAGCAAGCTAATAATGCTGTCCGATTTTCCTAGTGCTAATGTGTTGATAGCTTTGTTTGTTAGTGTTTGTAAGGGAGAGGTAGTCAAAGGCAGTCAGATAAAAAAAAAGAAAAGAATGTGTTTAACCTTCCAGCAACATTTTTGGAGACTGAAAAACAACAGTTCATCTGAGGTCCAGGTCTCTTCTATCTCCTATAGATGGCTTGAAAAAGCGTAGCTCATTGTTGGCACAGAAAAATGACAGCTTCCTTTGACCATATGTATGAAATTCCAGATAGAGGTTTGCACTTACATTCATTCACATGGTAGACACTTTCTTCCGAAGAGATTTACATGGTCGTTAAAGCAAACTGTGGTTAGTGTGTGTTGATTCGACAAGATGTGTGGGACTGATGAACATTTTGTCTTAAATTCTTAACGGAACCCTGAGGAAATTGATCAAACGGTTTCTAATTACAATGCAGCAATATATGTGGGTTCGTGTTTTCCAGCAAATGAGAAACGCAGCAGATGTTTGTGGACATTCTGGATTTTTCACAACTCTTACAATTCTGCGCTTAATTTCTTTGATTTATTAGCGTGCATTAAGTAAAATGCCTTTTCCTCCCACACTCATACCTCCGTCTGTTTTGAATTCCCAAATTACAGATTTTCTTGCCTCAAAGTTTCCGTCTCCGCGGCACAATGATGCCATTACGAGGTGACAGCATTAATCCAGGAACACATCTGCTGAAAGGCATTTCAAGGTGGATGTATACCAGAATGTCGCGATTTGCATTCTGATGGTCACGGGGGAGTGGGAGTTTTCTCCCGTCTGACACTGAGAAAATGAACCGATGATTTCTGCAGCATGAGGCTCGCTCCCTTACGCCCATGCCTGACCTCATTATGCAGTAGCATAAATTATTTTTATTTTTTTTGGAAGACAAAAGTGCGCTAAAGTCCCCCTCCTCTCAAACCGGGATGTGGTGGCGATTACATTTGTCAATCGAATGACAATGCCGGGAAGCCTGTTAGCTGTCTTAAACAGTTAAATGTCTTATTTCCTGTGCCTTCTTTCGCCCGCAGGTCCTCCATTTTTAATATGGTCTTTACGCTCTTTTGTGGATCCAATCGGACAAATTTCATTTTCTACCCTAAACTTGTAAACATGTTATCTTCCCTTAAACGATGACACAAATTCATTGTTAAAGTAGATTCTTTATTATGTATGCAAACAAATAAGTTTTTTCTATTTTCTTTATTCTGGCGCCTACAATTGTTTATGTGGCAGGTGCTGACAGACAGCCAGTGTGGTATCCCCCAGGTTCCCGTTCCAGAACGCCCAGAAGAATAGTGTGCTAATTGAAAAATGAAAAGTCCAAAAGCACGTATATCTGTTTGAAGCTGACGCTTAAGGAGACGAGGGAGGCAATGTGAAGAGTGAGTTGAGCCGCAGAATCTCAATTCCCCAGCTGTATTTAATGTGTACATGAAAAATGTCCCACAATAACAGGAGTGAAAATCCTCCCTGCTGCTGCCTCCCTGCAACCACCCGGTACTGTTCATTACATTACTACCCAGTCAATGTTGACCTCACCAGTTCGCCACGCTGTGCTCGTTTTCCCTTGACCAAGAGGAAATAACAATAAAAGCTACTAGCAGCATCTGAATATATATTTGAATAAACAAAAAGGCAATATTGCTAATCTGGCCTGTGTTGCCATGTAGAATCTAAAAAGTTTTTCTTTGCAGGACAATTGTTATTTTTGGTAACTTCCGCTAACTAATTGTGCCGTTTGAAGCAAAATATTATGAGGGAAAAATTCACAAAATGATATTTCTTTATGATATTCCGAACCAAATAAAACCCCTATTAGAAACCCCGATATTTTGCCGTCTTTTTAAAACACGCCATCCCTGTGCCCACCCCCTTCGCAGACTGATAAGAGCTAGACGTGGTCCTGGGACGTGAAAACGACGATAAAAAACTAACGAATCTTAACAGACTGCTCATTATTCTCCACTCTATTTTATCATCGTAGTTGTTTTGTATATTCTGTTATATTTTCTGTACTATGTAAATGAGCTTAGTCTAAATTTAATGTACAATTCATCGCATTATCATACAGATGCTTTTCTTTTTCTAAACATTGTGTTTTTTTAATGAACATAGCGTTTTACATACAATTCCCCTGCGTGTTGAAAGGAAAACACGCTGCTCCACATAAACATTTAGCGGTTTTAAAATTAATCGAGGTAGGCTATTGTATTATAAAGCAGGTTTTCTACATGAACACAAACCGCAAAGACGCAAACAAAATGTGTTGCACTTTCTTGTTCTCAGTGTTGTGGTGTGTAGCCTCGAACAAGTAAATAAATAGAAAACAAAAACAGTTCGCATAAGCACTTCAAAAGGGTATTTACGGATAGGACAGGGGTGAACCCGTACTCTTTGTCTGCATTGCATTTTTATCGCACAAAGATGTCACTTTCTTGTGCGGATACCGTCTCCAGGCGGATCCTCTCATCTGGTAAATCTGTCATATCGAAAATAATGTCCTGCTTCTTAAAGGGAACGACAGCTGTGATTGGTTGTTTTGTAACCACACCCTTAGCACATCTATATTCTGATCACTAGTTCATGCCAACCTGTCTCTTGGGTTAGCGCTGGTTCCAGGCACGGATCTTCCATGGTTGCACGGGGGCACCCGCCCCCCTTGTGATCTGATTGGCCACTCTATGTGCAATTTTCATTGGTTCTTAGGAATGTCAATAATTGGTACTTTTGGGTAGTCCTCCCCAATTTAACTGTTGTTCCCCACTGTGCCCCCTACTTGAAAATAATCTGGAGCAGCCCCAGCCTTGTTCCACCACAACGTGATAGGAAAATTGTAGCATCTCCCTGGCCAGGTCTCAGCTCGCCAGCGTTAGTAATAGCGTTGTGATCACCACAATAGAGCCCTAAATGTAGTTCAGATGTTTGTGATGACTTAGTTCATATCTGCTCATGAATTAAAGAGCTTTGTTCAAGATCATGACTCTTGAATGCTTTTTCAAACGCCTGGAGGAACAAATGATAATTCATTTCTTTCTTTTTTTTAATGGACTGTATTGTACTTTGATCGAGCAAAATCTGACCTTGTGATATTCTTCTGTGGGTTTATATGACTATATAAACAGTTTTTTTTTTCAAAGCCATTCTAATTCTGGTTTTTACCCATGAGTGATTATTAATGTTTCCTGTGGTCACGTTTTGTCCATCCCACATTTAGTCCACTGACTGCACTGTAATAATTCTGTATGCAGATTATTATAGCGACCCAATACAGCATGCATGTAATGCGTACCCTGGCACACATCCAAGAGCCGCGCCCTCAGCTGGGACCTCATTATGCACATGAGCGTGGACCACACTAATTAAGCCCCACTCAGGGTATGTGCAGTTAGGAACACTTTAAATCTGCTAGCAGAGCTGGCTGAAGGGGGCCAGAGGGTTTGGGTGACACTGCAAAGTGGGTCGTTGATGTCTGCATTTTGGGTTGGTTACTGTTTAGGGTTTATTTTTTGAAAGTCTATTATTTAAACAATTAAATAGTGGAAACGTATTTTTGAGTTTAGTTTTCTTTAAATGTCAAATTAAAGGCAAATCTCTACCGCTTGTCTCCCTGTCTCTGACCAACTCGGGCAGGATATGCCTAGGCGTGCTACAGTGGTGCAGAAACCCAGGACCATGGGGAGAGAAAGAGACAGGGCCTGGACAGGGCCTGGAGCCCGGATTGAACAATGATCTGGATACTGGACGGCGAAGTGTTCTTCGGCCCTGAGAATCTGCCCCGCGGGGGAGTAAAGGTGTTCTTGGGCCGACGGGGTGAAGTGTGAACCTACTGCCTGAAGGAAGGGCAGGTGGGGCACATGCAGGACAACTGCCCCCACCCCCATGTGGAAGGGCAACAGCGATGTGCAGAAGAACACACCCTCCTCAGAAAGGAGGGATCGGTGTTTTGCGCGATGAGCGCCCAGCCACGAGTGGGACGAAACCCGGGACAACCCAGGAACGACGGACACCTCCCCGTCGACCCAGAATGCGCAGAGGCTTACCCAGATCCAGGATCAGCAACACCAAGCTCTTCAGCAGCTGTTTGAAGAGCAGTGGGTGACAAGCAGACGCCCTTTGCTGGCTTAGGCCGGGGTGGGGTACCGGAGATGAAGGAGGAAGCAGGGGAACCAGCTGGGGAACTTGTGGTGGAGGTTTGGACGCAGGTGGAGCATGAAGCCCAGAGCCCCAGGAAGAAGAAGTCTCCTCCCCATATCCTTCTGGCCCCCTGGGATGGGCGGATGGGCAGACGGCTCCTGCTGGCCCCCTGGGATGGGCGGATGGGCAGACGGCTCTTGCTGGCCCTCTGGCAAAAGTAGCAAGGGAGACAGGGGGTGGAGATTCGCCTTTTAGTTGGAATTTTTATGAGCCAAATTGAAACAAAACTGGAAAACTCAACGAGATGTCCACAGATTAAACAAAACCCTTTTTCGGGAAAACTATAATAAACCAGACGATTCCTCTTTTGTTTAAATAACTGTGTAAATAACAGCGTAACCTAAACGGTAACCCACACAAAATGCAGCCATCAACAGCCCGTTTTGCAGTATAACTCAAACCCTCTGGCCCCCTTCAGCGAGCTCTGCTAGCACATTTAAAGTGTTCCTAACTGCATGTACCCGAGTGGGGCTTAATTAGTGTCACTACGCTCATGTGCATAATGAGGTGAGGGCGCGGTTCTTGGCTGCTTGCCACGCATACATTTTTCATAAAAAGCATGGATTCAGTCCCCTTCCCCATATAGATTTTATAATACTATTAAAATAAGTCCTAGAAGTGAATGCATGTCCGCTAATTATTTCTGATTAAATGCTTGAGTGAAAGTTGTTGAGTTTTTTAGGTGTTAAAAAAAAGAGATGTTGGCTATCTGCAAATGCTATTATGGTTCAGGGTTCCATCTCTTGGACAGTTCCATTTTTGTTCGCACTCACAAACACTCGTAGCCGTTAACATTATTATGGATTTAATATTATATTGAACAGATAGCATGCTCCATTTTGCACACAGTAAGATACATTTTCCTAATTTATTCTAAATAGAAATGATAAAATATTGAATTGGCAAAACAGATCTGGCTGAATATCGTCAAAGAGTCATTGCATTGAACTAAAATTTCTGAGCACATGTTTACACTTCTCCATACAAAGAAAACAAAGGATACAAACAAAAAGAAAATGTCAAACTTGGTTTCTGGACTAGCCACTCCTCCCATATAGGAAGCCACCAGACCTTCTCTGCCCCTGGGCCATTAAACCTCTTCTAGGTACATGTCACAGGAAGAGAGTCACTAAGCGTATTTAGCCTGGAGTGATGGAGTGTTGAGAGAGCAGACGTGATCAGTAAGTCGGGTAAACACCGTGGTCTCAGACACAGTCAGTTTAAAGGGAGCATTTGGAAATCTATATACACGGTGCCCTGAGCCGAGAATCATGGCTGAAAGTCTTTACTGTACTTTGTTCTGATTTAGCCCAGGGGCTGGACTTCAGGACTGCTCACATCATGCTTGGTTCTGCTCATCTCAGCAAACAGTTCATGTTTTCACAAAACCGTTGTGGCAGGTTGGCATGGCAGCACTCCGTTCTTCCCCGAGCACACTGTGAAACAAACGCACTGTGAAATGTACTGTCCCAAGTTTGGTTAAATTGATTTGAGTTTTATTGCCTTAAACATGTCAGGAATATAGAGCACTGATACACAGCCAGCCAGACCAACCTGTGTTCTCCCCTTTAAGAAGCAATGCATTTCCAGACAGATTTGAACTGTTGCTAGTTGTCCAGTGATAGTACTAAATGATGCACCTGCGTTGGACTAAAGTATAAAATCCACCGCACCCTTGTGCAGTACAGCCTGCGCTGTGGGCAAAATAAAGCCCTTACTGAGATATCATTATAAAATCCATGCCACACAAGGCTTTAACCCACTTTCATTCATCGAATTATGGATTGATTTACTACGTTTTTTTTTTGGTCATTAATACGAGTCCGTGGAGTTTAAGCAATTATCTTGAGAGCACCAAGCCTTCAGTTGTGATGTCGAAATAGACATAATTCAAAACAACGTGCTGGGGTGAGATTCGGAAATGGCTCTATGAGAATTCTGGACAGTGCATGGATTATGTGTTCACATTTTCATTTAACATGTGTCACAAAACTCTCAAAGACGGAGGATAAGGAAATGCCATTAACTACGCGACACACCGCTGTGGCTCCGATTATTAAGAAACTACCGCTCTAAATGACGCATTCTTTCAAAATGTAATGCAAACGGTTAGCATAAATTGCAAGCAATCATGCAGACATATTAATCTTATCTGAGGCATTAGACACACAGAGGTGGGTTAGATTACACAAAGGTGTGTAACCGTCAAGCAGCTCGCAGCTCAGCAGTTGCACACCTTCAGTGACACCTTCGGTATCAAGACATTTGCATAGGAAGAGAAAATCTCACACTGTATGCCATTAACGATGACCCGGGTTAAAACTGGAGCGACTTTATTTCATTCTGGATCAGCACATTATGAGCATTAAAGGTTTAAGAGAGTGTCAAAAATAACATTTAAGTACTTTTCTGGATTAGCGAAGGTAAGAGGATAGAGAGGTGTATCGAGCATTGATCCCACTAAGTTAATTCATATTATATTTAAGGTCAAATATAACATAGAGACGTTTGAGTGAACGACAGAATTAGCCGGGTGTAATTCTGTGCCGTGGCTCTGTTCACGTTGTCGTGGGTTTGCATTGAGCAGCTGCCAGTGATCCTGACGTAAGCTGGCCGGTCTCAGTGACTGTGCTCATTCATTTCCCTATCGAACATTACATCGACATTCTGCCATTCTTTGTGGGCGCTATTTCAGGTGCTGTATGTGCTGAGAAAGGCTCCCTTTGCTCTGCTGAGTCTGGAGAATGGGGAACCGAGAGGCAGGTGTTTGCGTTACCAATGGTTGCCCACGCTTGTTTGCCTTGGCTAATTTGGGTTTGAAAATTCAATTCATCAGCACTAATTCCCCTGGTGGGTTCTGGTCAGTGTGCATACTCCAATGAACGTCTGCATTTGGATAACCGATTCCCATAATTTCAGAATCCAGAGGAGAGGTTTGTTACCTGGTCACTTAGGTTGTGTTAAATCCAGGAAGTGACAAGCAGGTCGAACAAATCCCTCGGCCGGACATTGAGACTTCTCCATCTTCGTTGGGTCGTACTCAGCCTGCCTGTTAGGCACACGAGAGAGCTCGAAGCAGCAAAGTGTGGACATTGAGAATTGGCTGATGCACAGAAAGCCCATTCTGCCACACATTAATTCCCTTCGCTGTCAGGCGGCATCACCGCGGAACGTGCATGATGGGAGGCAAAGTCCCATCACACCATGGCAACCTGCTGCTTTTCCATCTGCCTCACAGAAATCTTCCTCTCATTGGTCGTTTCCCCCGCTAACCGTTACATTTCTTCCCTCTCGGCATACTTTTAAAGGCGTGATCGCTTTCATTGTTTTTTATTTTATTATTTTTTTTGGAGACCCCCTCTCCAGAATGTGGGTGTTTATTTGGAAGAGGCTGGACGAGCGAGGAACAATGTTAACCAAAACTGTGTCCACGTCTCTCGTTGTCTTATTTATTTTGATAAAGTTGTCATGGCAGTGGTCCAAAATCACGGCATGGAGGATTGAAGGAAATGGCTTGTGTGGTACGCAGACTGGTGACTACCTAAACCATTAGCCAGGTTTTCTCCGGCCAAAAGAGACTCTTTTTAACACTTTACGTCTGAGGAAAAGGTCCTTTACCCTGAGCACTGGTGCAACCTTCAGATATTTAAAAAATAAAAATAAAGTCATTTAGAATTGAATTTAGAACTCCATTGCGTTGCAAGCCTTCATTTCCTGAAAACTGGGTCCACCTAAAATTGACGAAAAAGTTCCCCCGATATGCAAATTGAGATATGAGGCCACAGATCGTTAAGAGCATTTGCAGATCCAAGCGGGCAATCCGACGTGCTAAACTCATCGCCTCACCTCCTATCCGGGAGCTTCCCATGGCGATCCCATTAGGCTGAGTAAAGCCCACGGTAGATTTGCAGCGTTATTGTCCATTAACCACGGTGATGCAGACATGGAAGCATTGTACCTAATGCAATTCTGGTGGTGGTGCGAAGAGACTATTGATCATCAGAGAATTATACGGAGGCAGATACTGTGGCGTGCATCCCCAGTTCATTATGCGAAAATGGACCTAAAGTGCTTGAAAATGCTGCAGCACCGATCGCAGTGTCTAGAACGCAGCAGAACGTGGGTATAGGAAGGTAGAATTGTGTAGCTTTTGCCTAGATGGCCTGTGCACTCAGGCCGTCCAGGCAGCTGTGCTACCAATTTAGCTACATGACGTCAAGGATGACACAGTGTACACTTATGAGTTTCATTCTTCCTGTTATAGGCCAAATGTTTTGGAGTAACGCATTTAGTTGAATTTAATCTTATAATTTTTTGGACAGAGTAATTCTGTCTGATCCTATCCATTACACACTCGACTAAATGCAAAGGCGGAGATTCTTTTGTGGTCACACTAACCTGTTCCATACAATATTCACCAGTCTGTTTTTCTGCTGTAACCCCATACCAACACAAACACGCACACGGGGAAGGGCGAGCCGTCTGTGATTGAGTCGTACCAGCTGGACTTTCTGAAGTTTTTTTGGAAGTAACCGATGCGCGCTTGCCTCCAGACTGGTACTGGGCTCCGGGTGGCCCTTGACAGGACTGAATCCCGAGCATTCGAATGCAAGAGTGCTCCCACAGCTCTGGAGAGAAGCCAGATTTATCAACAGCAGTGACAGGCCGCGGTGACCCTTGAACAATGCGGTGATGATATGCAGCCTGTCTGACAGCTACTCTGCGCTGTCACTGCCGTCTGGAGCAGATAGAGACACAAGGGTCTGTAGGCTAGACTGCAGCGAGGGGCCTTCAAGCTCATCTTCCCCTTGTCTGTAAACACGCGAAAACGTCTTCAGTCCACTGAGGAGTAACAAGGAGTTTATATGTATGTTAACGCTGATTCCTTGAGTCATGCCAGAACTTTTAATTCTACAACGTCATCCGAAAAAACAAAGGCCTCGTCTGGGTATTAAAATAACTTTGAAGTGGGGCAATAATGACAAGAGGAAGCCAAGCAATTATGGTACTTTGTGCTCTGAAACCTTGTGTTGCTCAGGCTTTGGTTACCTTCTAATAAATAAACCAAATTGAATGAATTCTTCATTGTCCGTCTCTCTCATTTGTAATTGTCATCATCACATTACTATAAGCTACCTCTACAAATGTGGCAAAGATTTTATCGGACTTAACATGATTACGAGGCAGTGTCTGCACATTTCGTTGCACTGCCCAGGCAGAGCACACAGTTTTCATGAGATTTACATGTGCAACAACCTACAACTGTGTGGAGGAATTGCAGTAATGCAATTTTACTGTAATAGAAGACCCGCCTGCTCTCGTTAAAATGCTATTCATTGATTTTAGATAAACTATAGCCTACGTTCACTATCAAACACTTAAGCAAGGCTGACACGAGCCCCATACTTCCTGGGTTTTCTGAGACTAGATACAGTCGCCAAAACTGCACCTGCAGAGAACATATTAAAGAAGTTTGTAGAATGTCTGGACGGCACACTAAATCACATGAGCGGTGATTTTAGTAATAATTTCTGAAGGTTGCAGAGTGCATACTAATGTGAAAGCATGCAGTGTCGGCCCGTGGAAAAGGAGGGGAAGGAAGTTTAAGCACCCTTGCGACTGTCGTGCGACTTGTAAACCATTTGATGATCTCTTTAATGATTAGGATGATACTAATGCTAGTAAACGGAGGACTGCTGGGGACATTTACAGCTGGGTTTAATGTACCAACACAGTAAAAGAATATGGGAGTCTTTAGAGCAATGCAAACACACAGGGAACAGGATGCCCGCCGTTTCTGAAAAAGTAATTATATGAGATCATGCATTTTTTAAGAACGCTCCCATGGGATCACTTACAGAGGTGAATGTCACTGATTTGTGAGCAGATGCCTCCCTCACCTTTCAATTGCCAAAAAATTTGTATTGAGTAACCGAAAGTGAGTTTCCACTTACTTTTGCAGTATGAATAAGCAGGCACATGGTAGTATACAGTAATAATTAATAGTAACAGTTGGTAATAAACAAGGAGACCCTTGTCTCTGCTTTGATGTGTGTGGCGGAAACCTGGACATTTTATTAAGTTGTGCTGTTAAATATGTGCAATGGAATCCACACAATGTGTGTGGGTCGGAAAATTCAATGGCATTGCATTTTCCTTGGGTTACAAAGGGTAAAAATCCCAAGGTTTAAAATCTATTTTGCTTTACAAATATTTAACAGATGGTACAACAGTTTTGATTGATTTTGGGACTTTACAATTGTTAATACAACAAAAAATCTTCAATAAAGGACAGCCTTTACAATCTGGTTTTCATAATTTTAGTCAAGACTATAAGAAGGATTATTTATGTCTTAATTAGGCTGAAACACAGGCTGATAAACGTAACTCAATTATGTCTTCAGTTTCATCTGAGCTACATTGCAATAATTCAGGTCAAGGCCTAATATTTGAATCAGCTGTTATTAAATAACATTGAGCTGTAGAGATCTTGCTGTGATTAAACACCCTGTCAGGGAAATACCAATTCAAATAGTGCTGTCGCATGTTTCAATTCTTTTGTGCAGTTTAATTTTATCACTCAGTACCCATATTGATTATTTTGCGTATTACAGTGACAATAATAGAGATATTACTGAATTGCAATATGTTGTCCAGCAACAGTGCATGGTGGGTGGTATGTAGAAAAGCTATGACTTACCCACCTTCCGTTTGTGTAGGTTTGTCCAGGTCAAGGTTTCCTGGAGATATACCGTGATCTTAAATCTGGGATACCGTTAAATCTGGGAGTCAGAATGCGGGCAGGAAACAGAGAGTTGAGTGTCGTCAGTATAGCTGTGTTAAAATGTTATGAGCTAGGTTACATGGATAACACCAGGCCTACCACGGATCCCAGTCTGATACCTGTAGAGAGGTTCAGACGGCTTGAGACTTAACTGCCCAGGAGGCATTCCATCCACGGGCAGGGCCAGGGTTCTCACGCAACTCAGATCTCTAAAGAGCTAACTGACTTGGGGCCAAAAAGGTAGCTGGTTCAAATCCCACCCGAGTTGTTCTATCCTTGAAGCAAAGAACTTAACCTGATTTGTAAATATCCAGCAGTACAAGTGAATGAATTTAGAAATTGTGCGCTCTGTAAATTGCTTGTAAATAGAGTCTCTGTGTTACCCTCGATGATTGTCTCTTTTTCTCAGAGAAAATCAAGTCAGTCAACCAATCCTGTAGATTCTCCCTGTACAATAAGGAGTTCTGCCCATTCCTAAGCACCCAGTGAAGAAAACTATAGGTTCCGTGAAGTCTGGCTAAACGCCCCCTACAGCTCGCCCAGAAAGCAAAGTTTAGGATAGGCCAGAGACGTGGCATATTTACAACCAATCAACAAAAATAGAATAAATAATTTTAACTTTATCTAATATTCAACAAAACCACGGTACAAAAACCACCAAAGAGCCTTCTCCGTCAAGACCTTCTTAATAAAATGTAATTTGTTGGAATGAGAGAAACCAAGGGTTCTAATTAATCTTTCCCAATTCTCCCTGCCTTTATTTTATTCTCCACACAAGGCAGTACTTCTCCTCTCTTGCATGTCTGCAGGTCACGTGACCGTTTGGTTGAATCCGCCTATTAAAAAGCTTCAATGATATTATCTGCCACCGGGTTCCATCAAGGACTTACTAGTGCTGGTGCCGGGAGTCCTGTCAACTATATCACACGGAATTCTGAGGATGTCAATCATCCCGTGAAGGGTAAGAGGCTCCTAGCTCATCTAAAAGAACTTAATGCAGATGTTGCCTTTCTTGAGGAGAGATTTAGGGTTGGTTGGGTGGGGTCGGTTTACCACTCAGCCTTTTAGTCTAAGGCTGGGGAAGCAGCCGTTTTAATTTGCAGGAATGTCTCCTTTGCAGTATCACAGGTCGGAGTTGGCGGGGAGAGGGGTAGTTTTGCACAATTAATCTCGTCTTTCATCATGAATCACAGCCTAAATCCACAGCACCTTCAAAATATGGGCATTAAAAAAAAATTTCAGCTCACATCAGATTTAGAGTGCCTGAATTTTTCTGCATTCTACTACAGTGGAATATATATCTCCTCATATGCTTACGAGATATTTTTTCCTGAGATACATAAATAAAAAAACTCCTCCTGTCACTCTGTATATAGTAAGTAAGCGTGATGAGTTGAGGTTATCTCCGTGACCCCCACCCACACTTGATTTTATCTTTGTTGACTCCTCTACCCCTTTTTTTTCCCAGCAAATCAAACTCATGCACCAAACAGAAAACAAAAGAAAGAGCATATCTCTGTCCTAGCGAACTGTACTCTGAACAGACGTCTTATGGTCAGTATAAAAGAAAGTCTGACATTGCAGACCAAAGTTGACTTCATTTCGACCAAACAGGCTGAAGACCTCTGAAGACTTCCTTCTCCTAAACCCAGCCAAACGAACTACCTGTATTGGGATAAGTCTAACACAGGTCCGTCATACCACAGCCTCTCTGGCAATTACAAGGATTTTTATGCCTCTCAGACACCACGATTATGGAACCCATTGATCTTTTAAATGTTTTTTTTTTCACCTCCTAAATTATGTACCGCCTGGTCTCCTGTTTACCAGTCACTGCCTGATAAATTTGTTTAAAAATCCTTCTAGTCAACGCACATGGCATGGCTGAATGAGGAGATTCATTTTCACTGCACAGGACTCTTCAGGCTATATACTCTATATACTATATGCTCCTGGCCCAGGCAGGATCCCTTTTTAAAACATTAAAAAAGATCACTTTCCCCAGGTCTAAATTCAACATTTTGAATCTTTTGTATCTCCATTCTTACCTCCAACCTTACACCGACAGCTGTCTTACAGCTCCCGGGAACGGTTACAACAGCCAGTCTCTCTGTAAAACTCTGTAAAAAAAATACACTTGAAAGAAATCAACTACTTCTCAGACAAAAGAAATGTTACATATATGTGTGTAGCAGAAGCCAGAACCCCAGACATTCACCAGAACTAGCCAAGCTCTGTGACACAGAGCAAAAGGGAAAACAA
>JAOYSI010026162.1:27108-69496 GCA_025775065.1 Hiodon alosoides | reverse complement strand
CCCCCCCCCCCCCCCCCCCCCCCCCCCCCCCCCCCCCCCCCGCGTCAGAATAGCACCCATGATTTTGGAATGAGATGTTCAAAGAGCAGATGTCTTCGTACTTTAGGCCATGTAGTGTATGTATTAATTTTTCTCTCTATGTTACACTTTGTATACTGTATTTCACATACCTTCCTGGGAATAAGTAAAGGGACAATTGTTTTGACTATGTGGCTTTGTTTATAAGGCTCAATTAAACAGCAGAAAGACTGAGAAATTTTGTGAATTTACCCTTTTTTGTTGTTGATAAATTGACTTGAATCTTTTTAAAACAAAAAAATATTCTATGTGCAAATTCTGGACCTTTGCCAACCCTGGTGGTGTTCATAATTAATCATTCCTAAGGCCAATTAAGCAAAGAGTACAGGTCCTGGGGCCAGATTTATGTAATTACACTTAGTCTGGACTGGATTAAAAGTGGGAGGGTAGGGGAAAAAAATAAATTCCCATGCTTATTAAATCTTATATTTTTAAACTTTGTTGCTGATGGAATTTTACTAAGTGCCATATGTTTAATGGGTTCATGCTATCGGTAGCTTAAAGATACTTGACCTTATGGACAAAACTAGTGAGAAAACTAAATAAACTATTTGTATGGAAATGTATGCTAGTTTTGGTAAAGCCGGGGGTGTAAACTATGGTTGTTTCATACCCTTTGTTACCTTTAATAATTATAGTTATGAGGTTGGCAAGGTTCTGTACATGTACCTTTAACCCCAGTGCACTAAATGCAGTCCCATAAATTGGTATTGACATTAACTGCGGATATAAATGCGTCTCAGACATGGCGATGAATAGACAGGATGAATTTTAATGCAGATTGTGCACTCATTGGAGACTGTGTGTGTGTTTGTGTGCACCTAAGGTGGTGGTTTTGGAGCAAGTAGTAGGGTTTTCATGATTCTGTGTGTGTGTGTTATGTGTGTGTGTGTGTGTGTCTCAATGACCTTTTTACGTGATATTTTTCTATTCCTCTTTCGAGAGTTCTGAGGTTATTTCCATGCAAATTTAGAGAAAACATGAAAAAACAAAGCTATCTCTTCCCGTAATTATTAAACGTCACGTTTCGATGGATGTGCTGGGTAAACTATTATGTTTCTGTAAATTTTTTTTATTTTTTTTTTTATAGCAGCTTTTTCTTTCTTCGTTTGGCTATTCTGAGGACTTTAAAAACCGATGATGACATTCTCCACATTTCCTTTCCTACTTTGAAGACCTGGCATCAGAGTGATGCTTCAGCTCAGAAATAACAGGATGGCAATGAAACGTATATAAATGGGCTTTTAAGTATAGAATGGGGCGTCCGGCTTTATTTGGCTTTCCACCTGCATAACACGAGCCAGCCTCCTCTTAAAACGAACCATGCCTTTGTGCCGAGTCAACCTGTAATTGTCTGCTTTGTTATGCCGTCTGCCTCCTCTCTCCTCCTCCTCGTCCCCCTATGTCTCCACCCCTCTGTGATTTACATGAATGCTCAGAGACACAGTTTGTTGGTGTTTATGCTGATGAGTACAAAAAGACCTAGGTAAACCCCTGATCGTCAGTTTCAGTTGATGAATTAACCAACGTGAACTGTGTAATCTTAAATAATGGATATGAATGGTTGCCCCAGTGAATTTGGATGAAAAGGGAAGTTGTTATTATTCGTAGAACTGCTGGTGTAACAGCTGCATTTGTGGCTTGGAGCTGCGCAATTATATTTATTTTGGGATAGGAAAACCAGAAGTGAAATCTATTAGTAGGCCAGATTTAAGATGGAAATAAATGTTCTCTTCACTCTGATGCTTTTGTGGCTCTCCTGGGTGTTGTGATAACACTTACTCACAAACAGTTCAACAACATACAACACAACTTGCCCATAAGTGACTTGATGTGTATATTTTCTGCTGTTTTATTGAAGCATTTCAGTGGGTAGTTGTTCCCCGCACCTTTCCAGCTCTCTGTAAAGCTCTGCTCTTTACAAGAACGTATACCGACTCAAGTCCCAGCAATGCTGTCGTGCCCTTGAGTGAAGTTCTTTAACTGGAATTGCTTCAGTCTGTTTAAGGGCCGTCGCTTGGACATAAAATTCAGATTTCAATTTATGCATTTATAGAGACGAAAGTAAACAAAAATATCCACTGTGGCTACTGTATTGTTATGTAAAGTATTGTTATGCTACCTTGTGGCTCTCTTGTGGACATAATTTACTAACAGACCACTCGTGGTACGTTCAATTTTCCTGTTAAAATGACAATTTAAGATATTGTGCATGCCAGGCTTCAGAAATGAATATGAACCAATAACATAAAGACAATTCAACACAGTTTGAAAAAAGAGCTGTATGCTATTCCTTGCAAATCAGTTCAACAAAAATCTGCATCCCATGTTCGCTACAGTTTAAAGCGCCTGTAAGTAGCTTGCTTTTCAGTATTAATTAATAATACAACTAAGGCAGTAACCTCCCATCCTGGTTTTTCCAGATTTGTGGTTATTTAATTCTAAATAAAGGCTATTGCATGCTAGACTGACCTGATATAAAGACATCTATGTGATTTTGATGTTGCCTAGCAACTATAAAATAAATGGTTTATATGATTAGACATTTTAAGTCTAAGGAATTAACGTTAGTCACATAAAACAGATGTTTGTACAAATTCTATTTATTTATTTATATTCTATTAATTTTTGTGGAAAGGGTCAGAAACCTAAGGTTAGAGCCTGTATGTTGGCGAAAACATATTTAAGAGACCGCTACATTAGATGCTTCATGGATTGTATAGTGATACCTCTTCCATAAAAAATCATGGATTGGTCCACTGATGTCAGTTAAAGGTGGCAACCATAGCTACAACACAATACGATGTGTATATATATGTGTGTGTATATATATAGATATATATATAGCAACTGCAAAATAAAAAGAATGATGAGTATATACATTTTCTGGCCCTGCTAATATGTCTTAAGCTGAGGTTTATTTTATTGATCTATCTAACACTCATTTTGTAATGTGACTATAGGAAAATCAATCAATTTTCTCACATAGTTGGGCTTTCCCAAGGATACTTAAGGACACTTGAGGTTGTTGTAGGTCTTGCTTTATTTCTGTGTTACCATGCTATGGTTTGTTTCGCAGCTGTAATTTGGAGGTGTCCCATCCTGGTCCCCTGGGCCAGAAAGGAAACCTTGAGACCCGGCTTTTCCTTTTGGTTCTTTGTGGCCCCATAGGCTGGATTAGCTGCTTCCCATTTGACGATAACGCTGACAAAAACCTTCAAAGTAATTGCACCCTTTCTTCAGATGAAAGGGCTTCGTGTGTCAGAAGACGTCTGTTTGGCTTCCCACTCGCATGGCCCCTTTGCCAGATGCGTGCCCATGAGGCACCAATGAGACTCTGTCCCACCACTGTTGCACACTGGCTGCTGCAAACCAGGAAAAGTGCTATTGCAGGGCCCAGCAGAGCTTGAGGCTCATTTTGAAACGGCAAAGAATTTACAATGTGCTCCTTATCTTGCACTAATCCCTCAGATTTATAGTAATCATGATCTCAACGCTTCTGGTGGACCTCCAGACCACTAAGCAAAACTTGGTTGCACGGTTGATGTGCGTCCCTTTAAAAATCCAACATTGGACAATTAACAAAAGTTTCGACTCATCCCGTGGTTCTGATTAGTTAATCTGTTTCCATTTATTTCCAGTTTTTTTTCAACCTTATTTTTATCGCAGTGCTTTGATTAACAAACCTGGGTTCCGTATATATTAAAAATAACGGCGCACACCGCAATCTGCTCGACACTTTTCGGTCATACTACAAAGCCTGTTAAAATGTTTTTTTGTCTTTCTTCTATTCTCCCTCTTTAATTACCTCTGTACCTGTGTAAAATGTCGTCAAGTGATTTAGTCACTGTTGTTGCAATTGAAAGTACACAGCTCAAAAAGAAATTCTGAAGTGGTTACTTTTGATTTACAGACCGATTTCCCCGAGGTGATGCATTTTGTACTTGAATTTAATAGCAACCATGTACTGTTCAAAAGCCAGATGGATAACAGGGAAGTGGCATGATTTATGACCACCAGAAGGAGGGGAGAAAGAGTTTTGCCCCCTACACCGGGAAGTGCAGGGTGACTTGTAATTTGATTAGAGGGCAGCAACCCGGAGCCTTTGGATGGGGCTAAATAACTTTTTTCCAGCCAAGATAAGCGTAGATATTATAAAAATAGTTTTGCTGCTTTCACGGTTCTTATTTTAGCATCAGAATGTACATTGAGACTTGAGTACAAGAAAGAGAAGGGGCGAAAAAAAAGCAAAAACGGCAACATCCTGTTCATATGTTTCCCTCATGCAATCGTCCTCTAATTATCACCTAACAAAGACTTGGCTGTAATGCCTTTCAGATCTGCTGCTCTGCGTGGGCTCTGGGGTCCTGTGTCCCAGCTGAGAGATTGTGGCTCTTAACATTGATCCCCTTGTCCCTGTGCCATCCACCCACCCCCCACCTCTCTAAACCTCCGCCCCAAAGGGTGTCTGCCCGTGTTGATGTCATCGGAAAAGGCTCAGAAGCCCACAAATGAGCGCTCTTGCCCTAGACACAATTTACATTGCACTCTGTAGTTTTTAAGTTATTATCTTTTGAGGTTTTCTATTTTGTCTACTGCAAGTTCCAAATGTCTGTAACATCTGGATTTCTTCCCATCCCTCTCTCTGCAGATTCTCTCACTCAAAATGTTTTTTTTGGGGCCGCTCGTAACACTTGCGTAGGCAATAATTGATGTCTCTGCAGTATTAAAGTTTTTTAAATCCTAAAAAGACGTAGCAGCCTTTAGGCTCTCCTTGCAGGTGAAGACGTCTCCAGCTCTGTCCCACCAGGGGTTTGAGTGCACTTCTCCACTGATTGGTTCTGTGGCAAATTAAGTTTCCAATTCGCAGCCACGGGAAGCAGACTGAAGTGGGCAGAAATCTTTTCTTCTTCTTTGTTTCAGGTGCTTTTTATACAGTTTATTTTTTATTAAACGAGTATGTCATGTTGAATGTGTCCGTTCTACTCTTGATGCAATTGACTGTGACGGATGTATATAACTGAGAAGATATCTGGGCTGAGCGGTGAATGTAGCCGGGCCTGCCCACTGAAGTTACGCGTTCGTCCGTATCCGGTGCGCTGTTCTTTGTTGCGGACGTCTGAGGGGATGCTGAGCGACCCCCTTGATTAACTGTGATGAGTGCCTCCCCTACCCCCCAAGTGCATTCATCTGAGCCTGGCTCTTTTGCATTGGCTCAGAGAAAACAAATGGGCCTGTACAGGCCAATAAAAAAACCAAGCAAAAGTGCATGATATAGAACCCTCTCATCCTAATAAGAGCTCACTGTGATGTTGTGGAAATAAGTACACTGTTGGCTCCCGTGACAGGGAGGGCACCTATGTTTAGTTGGGCAACTTTTTTGTTAGGAGCTGTTGGTTAATTATCTATGTATGTCTCTTTCTCCTCGTTGTCTACTTATTATCAGATCGGTGTTTTTATTTGGTTGAATGTGAAATGCTTATTGGCTCTGCAGCATGTTTCCCGTGGTTCAGAACCCTGATGAGAACAGTGCTCTTAGTTGTATACTGAGGTCATTTTTTTTGGGAAGTAATTTTGTAAGATGTTCAGGTAGTCGTCAGCTCTGCAGTCGTTCTCTCTTTTCGTTCTTGAATTATCATTGAAGCCCAGCTTGGTAATAGTGTATTAACCTGAAGTTCAGCTTACCTCCTAGGGGCTTATGACTGTCACCCACTAGGATACATTTTTCAGATGGAAGTGCACTTGTATCTCTAACCGCTGTATTGAGGTTTTGGGGGTGGGGGAGAGATCTTCCCACCGTTCACCGGTAATACGTTTTCCGTTAATAAGGATAATTAATCCTGTCCCTAGAAGTTTAAGAACGGTGTTATTCAGTAAATCAGAAACCCTCTTCCTGAAAGCTTGGTCACAGCTGCATGTGTTCTGCCCTCGTCGCTGGCATGGTTAGGTCCGTCAGGCGCTTGCTTTGACCAGCTCAGCACGGCAGTGAACAGATGGCAAGCAGCGCAGACCCTCCCCGACCCACCCCCATCGATCCAGGGCCGGCAGCATGCCGGCAGGTTCACCACAAAGGGTGCACTCCTCCCAGCCCCGGTGCTGTCTGGTGTTTGCCCAATCCTGTCGCAAATCCAGCAGCAGCAGAAGGCCACTCACAGTAACACCCTTTGTTTCCCCTCTGGAAGGGCCACACGGTCCTCGCTTCGGGACTCCTAAATTTGGCTCGAACCAGGCGCGTCTGCTAGTCGTGTAGCCGTCTTGTCTGAGGTCCTAAGGCCCAGATGACTATCGCTGCAGCTGCCAGCCACAGCGGTAGCTCTCTGCCTGACTTCTGAACCCCGCCGGGCTGAAAGCCTCTGTTGTCCCTGCCCCTCCAAGTGTAGTGCCTTTGTGCGTTTTGTCACCTGCTAGACAACTGTGGCCTCCACTGCCGCTCCAGAATCTGTCCCTGGTCAGAGCAGCGTTTCCTGCATCTCCGATGGAGGGAGGGAGGGAGGGAGGGAGGGAGGGAGGAAGGAAGGAAGGAAGGAAGGAAGGAAGGAAGGAAGGAAGGAAGGAAGGAAGGAAGTGTTTAATCACGTTTTTTATTTCAAAGGTTATTTAAAAAAATAAAATAAAATACGCTCTTAAATTCTGTGCGGAAAAACCGAACGGCGCAAAGCTGATTCAGTTTGACGACTTTACAAAAACGGGGGAAATGGTGTGTGCGTCTGTGTCCCCGAGCGCTGTAACTCCGGAGGCGAAGCCCCGGGTGTAACGCGGTAAACGGCGAGCTCGAAGCGCTCTGACGGTGGCCTGTAATGTCATTGTGGTGCGAGTTCCTCTCTGACCACATAGCACTTTCCTGCTATACAGCGCTCTGTTAGCACGCTGATTGTGACGCTTCCTGACATTTTGAACACGGGACTGCCGCGCCCCCCCGTGCTTGCCACCGTCCCCGATTGTGGAGCGTTGAAACTTGGTCAGAAGGATGATGAGACGAGCCTCCTCTCTCTGGCCTGGCCGGAGGCTTGTGGCCAAGCAGGCTGTCACAGTGGTGGACGAGCGTCTGTGCATACATGGTAAACGCATCAAAGCCACCTCGACAAGGGTCAAACCACTGCCTGACTTTCGTTTCCTGAGTGAACTTGACATTTAATTTTCATGTTTCATCCGTTGTTTAATCACAGGAGTAGGTTTTTTTCGTCCTGCTGTGTACAATTAGCGCTATGTCGCCTGTAGACAGACCACTTTTTAAATTTGTTTTTTGGGTTCTTAAGGTGGCTGAGCTATTTGCCTTGTGAAAAATGCAGGATATTGAAGCAAGCTCTTTCTTGCGGTTGAAATATCATGATGGTCTTTAAGTAGATATTTTTTCATCAGTTGGCATTAATGTATGTGAATGTGTGTGTGTGGGTGCAAGGAAAAATGTATTTGTAAAGATTGCTTTGATTACCGAAAAAAACCAAAAACCAAAAAAAAACCCGTACCTAGCCTCACATCTGTGTCTACTCAGGCGTTTCCATGTGCTTATAAAGCGGGGACAGGATTTCTTCCTGTGTGCGGTGTATTTGACTGGTCTGTTGCAGCCTTAGGATTGAAGATCTTATCATCAGTTCGACAAAAGGGAACTGTGCCGGAAAGTGGCCCGGTCAAGCTGTCTGTTGCTATGTGATTTTCCCAGTCGCACAGCACCCTGCTAATGTCTCTGTGGGGCTGGAGTCTGTAGGACTTCCTAAACCTGGGCAATAGAGAGGGGGCAGCTGTGACCCCCGTGGGAACCCCCCCCCAGTCTGGAAGTCTCCACTGGATGCCTTGACCGAGAATCATCCTACCTTACCCAGCGACTGGGTCATGCCCTTGGCTTCCTCCATGACAACCATTTTCTCATGAGGGTCCAAACTCAGACAGGCCATCATGGGTGGGGGGGGACTGTAAGAAGCAGCAGCAGCTCTATGGCGATGTGGGGGGGACTGTAAGAAGCAGCAGCTGTATGGCGATGTGTGGGGGGCTCCAACCAGCATGACGAACATGGCTTCATCTTCATAGGCAGGAAATTAGTTTGATCTGACAGGAAACTACATATATCCATAAAGGGGTGGTAAAAAGCCTTCCTTTAAGGATATCTCCTTTTCCAGGATATCCTTGTATCCTTGCTAGACAAACAAAAGGGCCGGACTAAATTGAAGATTGCGTTGCTCCACCTTAAATAGACCTCCCTCCCACACATCGGCTGCTTTTAATGTAATAAAATTGTCTTAATTTCCGGAATTCAGAATTCAGCAGTAACCTCTACACATATCATTCTGTGAAATACTAATTTCCTAATTTTCTAATTTCCTTTTGTTGTATATGTTATTTGAGTGGCCTTGCACGCGTGGTTCGATTCTGTGTTATAATATTTGTTATTTAACATAAAAGGTCTAAAGGTCGGGAATCTCTTTGTCCTGAACATATGTTTGGTTTTAAGTATCTAAACATCTTTTGCAAAATTTGACCATGTAGAACATTTAAATGTATGTGTAGTATATCCAGATCTGTTGGATTCCTTTAACTTGTGTGTGGGTCTCGGCATGTTTAAATGGGGCTGCGTGAAGAGTGAAGGAGCCTAGGTTTTCACTCGGTGTTTTCCGCCCTCACAGTTGTCCAGCTCCTAGAATCTATGTGCCCCAGCCGGTGTGGTGACATTGACTAAGACTAGGCGGTTTCGTGGCAGTCCCCCGAAGCAGTCTGTCGACAAAGGGCTGAGCAAAATCTGAGCCAGACCTCCCCCCCCCTTATTCTCGACACTTCCCTTACCTCAGGCGGGAAGAGTGGAGGGTGGGGCTTGTGACGTGCACTTTGACCTCGCAGCCAGCAAGCGTACTGTTTGTTGGACTGAACTCTTACAGGAAGCATTTTGTGTTTTGTGCTTGATGTTACTCATTAACTTTCTGCTAGGTCTAGCCATTTTTCACTCTCCGGAAGCTCGTGCCTGCAACGGTTCACCCCTTCCTGGCAGGAGCGCAGAGTTACGCAAATAAAGTCCATGGCTCCCCCTACCACGTTGCCGTAGCTAGTGTGGGATGGCGCAGGCTGTGGGACATGACCCACAGGGGCGGGACGTCCCACCGTCCACACACCGGACAAAGCAGGGAATCACAACTACAGAGTCAGGGAGTCTTCCTCCATGGGGCCTGGCAGAATTTAATCAGTCACAGTGGAAATACAGAGTTTTATTTTTGCAGGGGTGACCCCCTTCTTTTTTTTTTTTCCCCCTTCTGAGTAAACTTTTCCTCCCGAGCTGTGAAATTCCCTTCTTTAGTTTGTAGGCCAGGTAATGCCTTTAGTGACGTGTTAAGCAGCATTCTAAGAGAATTTGTTTGTGCTTTCGTGCCAAGGAGCAGGAATAACCAAAAGAGAATGAACACCTCCTCTGTGTGTTACGGCGACTCAAAGGAAGCAGGAAGTAGTCTGGTGGCCAGCTGCAGCTTGGCAGTGTGACGGATGTGGGGGTCGTTCCGTAGCTCCGCGGCACAGTGGAAACCCCTCTCCTGACACACCATTTAGCCATTCTCAAGCCTGCAATGATCTCACCCCTATACGGCCCCCTTCTGCATTTGTTTTTAGTTACTTTCTTTAAAGTTGCTCTGATGGTATTCATTTAACCTAAAAATGATCGTCATTGAAATGCACTAATTCTTTGTTCATGGTTTCTATTTTTGAAGCAATGTCACATTGTCATCACATTACAGGGAGTTACCCATCTAGCTAACGTTAAGTACTGGCTAATAATAATGCTTGCTTATCCACATCCATTGGATGTAGCTTAAATCTTCGGACCAAATGAATTTGGGACATAATATCAAACGTATGGCGGCATGTTCAAAATGATAGGAAGAAAGAGAAAATGAAGTGATATTTAAAAAAATTGTTTTATTTTTCATAGGTGCGTCAAAATAATATGAACCCACGACTGTAGCTCTTTACAGCAGCAACGTTCTCAGTTATCTGCACCAGGCGGTGTCCTGCAGAATATCTGCTGATATTAGTTCATTTCGGTGCATCTTTCTAGTCAAGCGGTCATCTGTACGGGATCTGTCCTCACTTGGTAAATATTTAGGCAATATTTAATGGAGAGGGCAGTATTCCTGTCCTTGTAAATTGTTCAGATGATCTAATTGATGCAATAACCCTGTATTGTTTAGTTTGTTAAACCACTGCATCTCCAGTTAACATAGAAATGTGCCTGTATCTGTCTTTGAAATGGACACTTCCTGCACTTTGTGTCGTCCTCAATCCCAGAGAGTATGACAGGGAATTTAAAATGTCGAGCCCAACAGGATGTTATAAAAACACTTAAACTAAATATCCCATACTAAGCAAAATTACTAATATATTAGAATGTTTAACGTTTCAAGACCCAATTTGTAAACCAGCGCCCATTTAAAAATAAAAAAATAAAAAAAGTAAGTGGGCTTGTTTAAAAAAAAAAAAAAAGAAGCAACGCACAAATATTTTTTTGGTGACTTCAGAAACATTTAGACGTGGTAAGCTTGTGACCTCGGCTGGTTTCCTGTTGCTTCAAGCTTGATTGACGTAGACTGAAGTGGCGCACGCTTTAGAAATGCTTACCAGTTAATTTCCTTTACATTTTCCCTTCTCCATGAGGGGTTGAACTGTGGTCTGCCTTGCCTCTCCTTGGAGGAGTGTTTGGACTTGTGACTAACTCTGCGCTGTGGGGCTTACCACTCTGTTGAAGCCCTTTATCTCAGCGTTGTCACTTTTTTGTTCGAAGGCTGTTTAAAGGCAGCGGGATGGGTGTAGAGGGTTAGCGGGGGTTCCCTTTTGGGGGGTGAATGGGGTGTGCACGGATCCTCTGTTGAGGATTTTCACCGAAATTTCCCCATGTGAATCCAAGGGAGGAAGTAGGGCACAGCGCAGTGTAAAATTTCTGGCTTTTGGTGACAAGCAGCCATCACTATTGCTCATACATACCCAATCCTCAGGGCAGGAACTTCTCAAGGTCTTGTGTGATGATATTAGTCAGTGATAGTTTCTCATAAACAAATATGAAAATATGTGAATGCACCTATTTCTGTCAGTAGTTGACAAACACATATACCCCCCCCATATAATGTCATTCTGAAGAATAGCTTTTACACTCATGCTAGTCTTGACCCTGTAATTAGTTTTTATGCAAGATATTCTCAGTCACTTTTTCCAAAGTTTTGCTTTAGTTTATCCTTTTGATTCGTTTCTGTATAACCAACTGTAGAACCGAGGGTGCGAAATGTTCCTTCCTCACTGACGTGATGTGTCAGGATCTTGTCAGCGCTTGTCAGTGCTCTTATGAACATTTTCACTGCCAGAATTCAGTCTCTTCTCTCAGACGGAGCGGGATGAGAGGATAGGCGTCTGCAGCCACCACAAACATTTCACCTTTTGCTGTTAGGATCCAGCCTAATAATTTAAGTGTCAATTTACTTTTATAACTTTTCTTTATTGCCTCGCTAAAGTGGAATTTCTGCGAGGGTTCCCTGAGTATGTGTTTTTTTCTCTCCCCGTTTCAGTTGCCTTTGTCTGTGTTGTACGTGTAATATTGAAGAAATGCTGCTAACGGTACTTTCAGACAGGAAAGGATGGTTATAGGAACGAATCATGGGATCAGAGGCCTAGTATTTTTTTCATTAGAGGAAGTTTCCCTTTTAAGTTGACTTGAAGAACTTAATGTCTCTGCAAACAGTCTGTGGCCTTTCAAGTCGTGTGGACAACCCCTTTGTCAAAGATCTAAATCCTAAACCAACCTGCATCAAGCTCTGGTGTTCTGATCAAGCTTTGTTACACGTGCGGGGTGGTGTTCGAAAGCCTGCCCAAAGCCTGGCTGGGTCATCAACCCAGAGGCAAGCGGACTCTGCATTTCACACAGAGAGAGAGCCGTGTGGTCTACACTGTTATTAATGCAGGATGTGGTGAGTTAATAGCTTAAAAGAAGTTTTGCCTGAACCGAAAAACTGCAGCAGGCTGTAATCATCCTTGTGCCTTTGGAGGGAGTGGGCGGTTGGTCTGACAACGGTCGACACACTCAAAGAAGGGGCCAGAGGGGTTTCATCTTTTTTTTCCCCCTCATCAGAAAGACTGATACGTTATCAAAAATGTTTAATATGCGAAATGAGACGTGAGTATTGCAATAAATGAATCTTTTAAAAAAAGATTTAAGCATATTAAAATCGTAGCTTTATTATACCTAGTAGCTAAGTAGTATAAAAGTTTTCAAATGTTCATTGCTGTTGTGGTTACTGACTGAATAAAGTGATGTTACGCATATAAATATGTGATGCACCAGAATGCAGGTCCACACTTTCCATCTCTGCGGGGCGAAAAGCTGCCACGGTACCCTCTGCTGACATGGCCCTCAGTCAGCCAATGTCCCCTAAGCTGCGGTGGAAAAACTGAATATTACCGCCACTCCCACAAACATCGGCTAATGAGACTTGGTTTGATCGAGAAGGCCGCCTCTCTGCCGACAGCTTTGAGATTGTGAAGAAGGATCAGCTGCCAGAGTCAATGTGACATTTCAGATTGGTATCTTAGCCACCCCACTGTCTGGCGTGAAGTTGTGTGTGTGTGTGTGTGTGTGTGTGTGTGTGTGACCAACTGACCGAGTGACTTACCGACAGCAGGGCCAGAAGACCGGCGGATAAGTGCACTTGGTATTCAAAAATATATATATATTTTTTTAACTTCACCTGGATTCAATTCAAATGGAGCGGTGCAGAGAGGCCTAGCTCGTGCCAGGACGGGAGTACTGCATGTGAGTTTAACAGCGTCACTCCCTCCCACACAGACGCCCACTCGGAGATGCGCTTCACGCGCCGTGCGTCTTCATGTGCCTTTCAGCCAAAGGCAGTCTGAACATGTGTGAGATTCAGCTTTCAGTTTGACTCAGAAAGTGGACCTCTTCGCCCCGGCTGAGCCAGATTGAGGACGCCGTGTGTAAAACGGCCAGATCCGACGAAAGATCACAATCTAAACCTCGGTGTATCCAGAAAGAATAAAAAAAATAAACATTGGAATTGCCAAAAGGGAAGGTGGAAAGAGGAATGTCATTTTGATAATACAGTGAGCAATATGACACACATCTTTCTCATACATAATGTATGCGTACAAGTTCTGGGCCTGATTATAAACCGTGATTGTGAGACGGAAAGTGCTGGAGCGTGCGCCTGTAGTTCCAGGCCGATGCGGTCTGACTGCGAGCTAATGAGCTTGTTAGTGCTGTGGGGATGTGGGAGAGAGCAGACTTGCTTCCCACCCCTGCTGGAGAGAATCGCAGATCATCTCACAGGCTCAGTTTTCTGCTGCTCACACTTTTTCATGTGAAGGCTCTCCTCCGGTCTCTTCCTGCTGCCTCTGAAAGAGCATACAGATTTCTTCCTCCTGCCACACACACACACACACACACACACACACACACACACACACACACACACGTACACCCACGTACATGCACAGATAGCTTACTTGATTTCGACTTCCAGTTATATCTTGGGTTCGTGATGTTATTGTTTCTTTGTTTGCCATTTCAGCTTACAGTTTAACATTTCAATACATCATAACCGTAAAACAAGTGGCATAGACTGGATACCCTTGAATTCACTTCACTTTTGGCCTCTGCCGGTTCGAATGAGTCAGTGGACTTGGCCTGCTGGCTGAGCTCCATAACCTCTAATGGAATCTGCAGTGTTGTCCTTCATCGGATGAAATGGAAGCAAAAATAAATCCGTCACTGCTAGCGTTCGGTTAGCCGACGCTTTAGTCTGCATGCTGAATAAAAACATCTTCTCAGAAAATGGCCGTGGACAGTCCGTTTACTCACGGACACAAAGGGTAATGATTTCTCCCAAGCCACAGGGTCCCATTATGTGGAGGATCTAAAAAAAACCTCAATTTCTCTTAGACAATGCAAATTCTTTTCTGTGGCATAAGGAAGCGTCGGCTTCCAGTAAGTTACAAAAAGTTACCATCACGTTATCCACCACCAACCAACCAACCAACCAATCGGAAAGTGTGTGTGTGTGTGTGGCTCTTTTATTGGTAAATCTGATTTTGACTTTCCATATCATTCATTATACAGGGCTGTTGTAAATTTCTATTTCTTTAAAATACATTTGCTGGTCTTCTATTTTAAGAAACATTGTTTTTTTGTTTTTGCATAATGACACAACGGAGCGGGTGTCTTAGTCTTGTCTGTTATGTGGGTGGGAATCCTGCTAAATCGAAGAAAAGTAGAAACTTGGTTTAGAAGTATATATATTTTCTTGCACTCTTAAAAGTAGTTCTGCACCATTGTTTACCCCTTTATCAAAGTTGATCCTGAAGTTATAAATATGTGAGGAGGGGTTTATATAGGTAGAATTGGTAACTATCTGTGGATTATGACCGGTTCACCATTACCCGCTGGCTGACCTCCTGCACCTGGTTCCACCACACTCGCGCCACGCGGAATGAGACCACATTCGCTCCGTGTTCTGTGGGGCTCATTGGCCGTTGTGACATCCCCAGTGATAAGAGGGAAGGGGCCTGCGGGATGGGGGGGGGGGGTTCTGGAATGGCGCCCGGCGCAGATCCTCGCCGTCGCGGCCTCGTAAAATGAGTGCAGCAGTTTGAGAATGTGTTAGATGGATAGTATGCATTAGATGGGGTTTGGGCTTCAGTCCTCTCTCTGACTGGTTCCCCTCCACCCTTAACCCTAACAGGATTGCTGGTTAAATGGAATTAAACACACTTTGCTTTGTCTCAAGGCTTTTCCCTACATCACTGTGACTCATACAGGCAGATTGACCATTCTAGAAGCTCTTTGAGAATGTAAAGAACAGTTTTTCTTTTTTAGTCCAGACTTAAATTTTTTTAAAGTAAAAGATAGTCTAGACTTATTAAGGGAGACGGGGAGTATGGCGGTTCCATGGATTGAGTAGCAGATGTACTCTGGCCCAATTAATAGCGACCCCAGCTTTCAATGGGGCTCGACTGCTAGGTGATGCGGGTAATATCAATCAGACAACAGCTGCGATCTGCTGGGTCTTGAAACAAGGCCCTGGTACAGGTCACATTTATTATTTCACTCCTTGATGTGTGCACATGAACGGCTGATGGCTCTGCAAAGCTCCTTTTTAACATATAAATGTCCTCTGATAACAGCCTACTGGTGGGGGAACGTTGGAATATGGGTGATTAGCCAGTCACATCTTATTGTGGAGTAGTTACCCGTTTATCATGTATCAAAATTAAAGAGCAAATCAAAAAGCTCTTATCCCCATAAATGTTTGTATACACTGTGAATTGAACGGAGCTCATATATTCACTGGCAACGGTTCTTGTAAAGGGTTATTATTCAGTTGAAGTAAAAGTGAATTAATGGAGGAATTAAGCTTGACCTTCTCGCTATTGATTTTTGAGACGACCGCTTTTCTTCCTTTACAAAGGTGAATCCATAAGCATCTGTTAGATGTACAGCTTTTAAAGCGGCCAGGGCGGGGTTTTTTTTAAAAAGGAGATGGGATGAAATCGGCTCGGTTGTCCGAGCGTTTCCCCTTACGCGCCCGAGCGCTTTGCTACGCAGCCTGTGTGCCGGTTACGTAATGGGGATGAATAGGCGGCGCTGAACCTTCTGGCAGTCTGCTCCGGCTGGGGTGCCGTAGTTAAAGGGGCAGGGGCAGAGCCTTGCGGGACACGTGCCAGGCGACGCTCCCCCCTTCTTTTTCCCGGCGGGACTAGAGGCTGTGTTTGGCTTGGCACGGACCGGTCTTCTCCGGGGTGCACGGACACAGCAGTCCCAGTCCGTGTAGCTAATTTATACTATGCATCACCATTCATCTTTACTGATACTTCTGAGTGAATGTTTTTCGTCCCGTGTTGAAACTTAGTATCGGTGAAAATGCTGCTATTTGTGGTACCTTTGTGTAAAAAGACAGGTATGCTCTTGAATGTAAGCCCCTTGAATGCAAGTGTGTCTGCGTTGGTTCTGTCCTTTTCTCCTAAACTGGCAGGCAGTGAACCCCCTTTTATTGTTATATTTAGAGTTTAGTGGGCTGACGAGGGTGATATTCATACACTTGGCCTCACTGAATGACTCCCATAATTACTCAACACTGCAGTGAGACACTACTGTGTGGGTGTCGATGGGCTGAGCCGCCCTGGAATGGTGCTACGCAGTTTTTCCAGTGTTCCTTTCTGTAGCTCAGATACGCCGAGTACTCTGCTGACAGCTGGCTGAAACAAGGCTTATGTAAATCAGTTTTTGGGGATCGATGTTAAAAGTTAACAAGTTGTATTGTAAGATTGTTAAGTTTAGCCATTTAGCATTTTTGCCGCCACGTGTGGAGCGCTGTATAGGAAGTAATGCTTTT
Source organism: Hiodon alosoides (assembly GCA_025775065.1). Lineage (NCBI taxonomy): Eukaryota > Metazoa > Chordata > Actinopteri > Hiodontiformes > Hiodontidae > Hiodon > Hiodon alosoides. Next base: position 53,054 of record JAOYSI010026162.1, on the reverse strand, counting down.
ACTTCATTAACTCGAAAAATAGATGAATTAATGAACTAAGTAGTCAATTCAATATGTACAGTTGAAAAGATCTGCTTGTTAAACATTGTGCCCCAGGCATTTCCGAACATTTACTGTTTGAATTTTACCATCAATGGAACAAACCCACATTTTTATTTTCCTTTCTGTCTTTTCACATTCATAGCCTGGCTAAATGTCCCCCCCCCCCCCCACAGACAATGAGATTATAGAACCTCGTTGCAGCCAATGGGAACATCTGATTCAATTAAAACAGCTCCGGCCATTGCTTGTGAAATGCTGGATGTATAGGAAAGCGCCGTCGGCCGGGCTTATTAAAAGGTTTCATGTGAAAACATGATAATGAGTAAGCATTTCTTTATATTTACATTTCTGACCGACATGTAACCGGAAACAATCTTCTCCGCTCTTGAGCTTGGCAGATATTTGCCTAACCTCTGCTGACATTCATCTGCTCGTGGTCACCCGGCCAGCACAACTTTCACACGACATCGGCACAAAGTCACAGCACCGTCGGGAGGTTGTGCATTTACAGGGGGCTTACTGGAGCTGTCGCGCTCAGACTTTTTCACCATTATGCGGCGTAGCCAGTCTGTATGGGGGTAGAACAGCACGGTGTTGGGTGTGACAGATGGGTATTGTGACCGGCCAGGATCACGGTAGTTTATTGTGTCAATATAATTATGATCACTCTCAGGCTGTTTGCTTAATGCTTGATGGATATTTCCCTGGTAAATGAAACAAAATTAAACCCGTCGTTAATAAGATTACTCGTGGAAAAATATGTGATTGGTAGTTCATTATTACATTTATTTGTTTCTATTATTTGTTATGGTACTATCAAGAAAGTCAATCAAAAGTTTGCTTTTTTTTTTTTTAAATTCATAAGAAGGATGCAAATTTAACACGATGGCGCTGGTTTTCCCTGTCTGGAAAAAAATAAAATAATTAAAATGTTAAGGTGAAAATTCCAGTTCTTGTGCTAGTGGCAACATCTGTGCCTTACTGCTAATCTGTCTTTTTCCACTCTCAGTTCAGTTACTAACACCTGGTGCCTTGTAAGTCTGCGGCGGAGGTCTGGGTGCAGTCTAAGGGTAAGGGAGACATTTAAAAGCAGATGTAGTATTGGGTTATTCCTTTCATCGTCGGATTTGCTAATAAGCCGGGTAGGTTTTTCACGGAGTTAAAGGGAAGAAGGTTCCTCATAATAGTGGGCGATGCAGCCATCCCCAGCCATTACTCCGTCCCCATTTCCTTATTCAATTCTGAGGCACAGTGTCCCATTGATTCCGTCATAAACAAATTTAGTGCCATTTGGTAACATTGAAGAGTTTGTGTCTCTGAGAGCATCGATCTCATAGCGAGAAGCTTACGATTTCTTTCATTCTTCCTCCTCCTCCTCCTCCTCCTCCTCCTCGTCTCCAGCCTTGTTCACCCTAGGGAATCTGTGCAGAAAAGGCCGCTTAGAGGTGTGCTCTCCAGACCGCCTGGCTCTTCTCTCGCTCAGCTAATGGACAGCCCCGCCGTTATTTTCCTCAGCAAATTATTTCAATTGACTGAATAATTCATGGCTGTGATGGTACAAAGAGACAATGAAAAGCACCCCCCACCCTCCTTTGCTGTTTACTTCACTCTCAGTGGCAGCAGCAGCTTGCCACACAGCAGGGGTTCCTGATAGACATCTCAAATCTAGCGATAGGCCTGAAAGGGGCGCTGGACCATTAGCGTTTGGCATCGCTCCTCCTATCTCAGCATCAAGGCCGTGGTAATGCACTCTGCAACGTCTTTACGACACAAACCTCCCAGAGGCAAACTCGGGCCTCCCCTGCGGAGATGGAGTCTGGCAGGCGTTTTAATAAGTCGTCCCGGTCATTCAAATCTGTCACGGTAATCTGTTTTGAAGCTTTGGTTTAATATGGGGATAGGGCGGGTGGTGTGGGGAGGTGGGTTCACATCTAACAATGATGGCCGCTATCTCTCTGGTGCCTTCATTGTTTCTACATCTTAATTTCTTCCAATACGAGTGATGGTTCATTGACAGAGACACTATCTGCCATTCCTGTAGTTGGCTTTAAAGTGGCTAATGGCTGTGCAGGTTGTGGCATGATTGTGAGTTACCAAAGCAGACTGGTGGCAGTGTTTTAAAACCGTGAGCTTTTTGTATGTAGTTTTTTAAAACGACTATTGTGTTAAGTGCAGCTGTCCTAAAATCTCTAAGCAGTTGTGTTGAATTTATTATAATGTATTATTTTTTGTTAACCCTACCATATGGTATATTGAGCACCATAGTCCACAGAAGGCTGAAATACTTTATTTTATATTATTAGAGATATGAACGAAAATGTACGCCACATTGTTTTGAATAAAAATAACAAAAAAGCCTAGTGTTGGTCGCGCATTGCAGGTGTCAGGAAACCGTGATAATGTCATGTTGGTTGTTGTGCTGTGAAGTGTGGGTAAAAAGGAGGGGGGGAGGATTTAAAAGGCCCTGTTCCACATGAGCGTGGAACCCCGCAGTCGTGCCTTCGCTGATCTCGACTGTACAGAGGTTGGGAAGCAGAGGAAATCGTAAGAAGGCAGGCATAATTGTCCAGGTGGGACACAGAACGCAATGTGTCCATCTCTACTTCAGAAAAATTGACATTCCTTTGGCATTGGCAATGCAATTTAATCTCGTCGGCTTCATTTTTTTATACGTGAGAAACTGCGCGTCTTTTGTCGTATGTCGTGTATTATTTACTATTAAAATGGAAATGCTGCGGAAGTATGCCGATTCTGTTACATCACCAGCACCGTTGTGTGGGTACATCCCATTACACCAGTCATCAATAAGTTTCTGCTTGGCTTGCTTTTGGTCAGTGCTTGAGTTCCTTACAGAGTATCAGTGAACTCGGATTAAAAAAAAAAATAAAGTCAAATAGGAAGCAGACTGGATCCAGAGCAAGATCGTTTATACGAAGGAGCACGCTGGGACCATCGATCTGCACTGCTGAGTTCCCTTTTTAATCACGGGGCTTTGCATGCGCTGACCCCTTCTCTGAAAGTCAGCATTGTGGTGCCGTAAAGGACTCTGAGAATCTCCCCCCGTTCTAGAGCGAGGGAAGCGTACTAATGAGCAGAGAGTAGGTGAACGCGATGGTGGGATGACTGAGCCCTTTTTGGTCACGGGTGCTGCCACTGGCTCCTAAGTCCTCCGTCCATGTCTCTCTCACTGGTGAGATTGATGCGCGTGAGTGACTGGAGTGGGGGGCCACGTGTCACGTCTGTAAGCAGGAGCAGAGTTTATAGATTCCTCAGACGGCTCCTCCCACGTGGCATGGAAATCTGTCGCAAAAGCCTCCCGAGAGTCCCTCCCTCAGGGCAACCCTGAGGCCTTCAAAAGGGAATCCAAACCATCCAGAAGAAGAGAGATCCGGGGAAGGTAACGGTCGCGGTCGCGGTTTTGCCGACACTTTGTTCGCAATACTTCACCAGAAGTAACTGGGAAATCCAGTAATGGAAGCGAGATCAATGGGAAAGTAGCGGCCTCATCCTGTTCCTGAGTCTCCTCTTGTCCAGTCGGCCATTGTCTGGGTTTCTTTCTTGACTGCTGAACCGCTAATAACAAAAGAACAGCATAAAACAGCTGACTCTGAAGGTGTGGAGTGAGATAAAGCTCTCTGCTTTTGCCTAAATAAATGCGTTTTTTTTCTCTGTCTCTCAAATCGGATTTAGAAATGTGCTGAGTGTCTTCTTGAACTAGAGTGCATGGCTCTGGGAATAAAAAAAAATAAGACTGTGTTTTACTAACTTCAGCACTCACCTTTACTGGAGATCCAAATACGGTTCTGCACCATTTACTTTGCTGAAGCCCCACGGTGCAGACAATATTTTGCACTTGGCCAGGCCATTCATAATTTAGTCAAAAAAATATTTGGTCTATGAATCCACCATAACTATGGAATTGAGAGAAGGGTGCGCTCCGGCAACAAATGCTTAAAATGGCGTCATACAACCATTGAGTGGCTGGAGAGAAGCTGCCTGCCCAGACTGTAAGATAGGAGGGTAGATGTGTATTTACTAATTAGTAGACAGACAGAGCGCAGTGATGAGGAGACTTAATGAGCCTTTGGATATAAGGGGGAGTTCTGCCCGTGGTCCAAGACCGGGAGCCAGCGGAGGAAGATGTAAAGTGGGGCGGTGTGGGCAGAGAAAGTGAGGGATGTTGAAAACTAGACCAGGCAGCGTCATCCTAAATGACAGAGAGAGGTTGAACTGCTTGCGTAGATGGACTAGTGGTCATCCAGGAAGGCTTCATGAAGTCAGCTTTACTGTGGTAGAAGCATTCAGAAAAAAAACCAATCCTTTTCCATCTGCGATCAGCAACAGTCTTGGGAAATGACAACACTGAGAGGCTGAACTCGAAAGTGCTTTTCAAGGAAGCAGTTTTAAGTCATGCGTACAGAAGCCTAATGCAGGCAGCAATTTTTTTCTATTTGTCCTTGTGACAGAACTGGAACGTTTGGCTTCTCTTCCTTGGGCCTAGATCCAGATTTCGCAAATGGAGGGTATTGCATCCTCACAAGCATAAACATACTATAGGTTTCACCTAGTGCTAGAGCGCAGTCTTTTTGTATTATTGTGGCTTTTGTGAATTAAATATAAAAATAGACTTACAGAAACCTTGAAAATGCCAAGTAGACGTTTTCCTGAACATGATGAAGACGGAAAAAATACACAAGCATTTAAAAAATTTTTTTTAATCAAATGAATTCATTCTCTAATCCGTTGAATTTCTTTTTTTCCCCTGAAACAAAGCCCACATGGCATGCAGTACCAGAGCTATTTCAGATCACAATCTGTGCATCTGAGGATGCTGTGCTAATTATTGAAGCAACCTTTGCTCACTGCCAGGCATCCTATGTCCCAGTCAAAGTGTAGCCAGTTCAGGGAGGCTGCAGACAGAAAGCGGTAGCAAAGTGTGGAAGTGACCCTAATCCTCCACCGCTGTGCAAACCCCCGCCCGGGCAAAGCGGTGGGCTGCTACTGTGTCACGTGCTCCCTCTACTGAAATCCCTAGCAAACCCTATAAGAAGATTTACCGGTGGCGCAGATAAGGGCTAGACATTGCAATTCACCGGCTGAGAGCAGGCAGGAATTTGCATAAGTTATGCGTCTGGTCCAAGCGATTGGTTAAAAAAACATTGGCCCTCCGCCCCTCTTAGGTTGTTGGTGGGTTTCCTGGTTGGGTTTTGCTGTTGCCTCGGGTCTAAAGTTTCTTCGCAGCCTCATGCTCATGCTGATTGCATTCAACATCGGCCATTAACTTCAAGTGTCTTTCCATAAATGGTGCTTGCCGCTCTTGTTTGTGGGCTGTGCGTTGAAATGGAAATTAAATTGTCTCCCACGTTTACTTGTACATAGCATAACAGTTTAGACATAAGAACTTGCGTTAGTAAAACATTAGGTGGACGTCGAGATCTTGACATTTATTTTTAAGAAGCTCGCTGGTTTTCCCGAACGTTGCACAGATCCGGATTTCTTCAGAAACCTCATGAGGCTTGTGATGTGTGATCTTTCGCAGATGAACATTTTATGTGTGATAATGACTAAGGTTTTTTTTTTTTACATGTTTTATAATTGCATCCCTTGGACGTCAGCAACAGTATTTAAAAAAAAAAAAAAAGATTTCTTCAAGGCGAGCCAACAAACTCGCGTCTTTAATCATGTTGTATCTGTTCTGGTTGTTTCACTGTCAAAGCAAGTGTATGTTCCTCGACCTGAGCTGTTTCACTGTGAACCCCAGAAAGAATGTTCTGTAATAGGAAAGTGCTTATTTCTCTTTGGCTCTGAGAAAGCGACCACAACTGCCGCCCTTAGGGTTTGAGTTTTGAGTGATTCTTTTGCCTGTTTGCACAGTTTACCCAAAACTACTTTTTTTGTTTTTGAATTAATCCAAGCTACTGGTGGGAGCATTCTCCTTAGTGTGAAAAATTAACACGAGCACACTTTACCCCAGAGTGAGTCTGTAGGGTCCATCAGCAGGCTCTGCAGATGATCTAGTATTTCACCAGTAGGTAGCTGGTTCAGAGTTTACCTACTCGGCTGTTGCACCTGGATTACTTTGATAACCCAGTAGCAAATAAATGTATAATTCTCTGTGCCAGTAAGTGGCGAGGCTATGGATGATGGGGCCAAGGTTTATTTTAGTCCCCCTTTCAAATATGTAACATGAACCAACACTAATGGGTTACTTTTCTCCAGATCCCAGAAATATCTGAGCAGATATGTGGGACCGTGTCTGACATTGCACGCCCGTGATCTTATAAAAGCACGGCACCCATGACACACCTTCTCTTTTCTGCTTCAGACGTGGTGTGCGAGGCTGACCCACAGCTCCTATAAAGCCTTTAAGTGTACTTCAGTATGAATCATTTGTGCCTTTCAGTACTCACTCACCAGCTCTCGAAGGGCAAAGTGAAATCCATGCGCCGTGACACAAACCCTCAAGTTTCCTTGACGCTTCTGCCGTTTGTTGAAACAGCTTCAACTTTTCGCCATATTTATTTTTTTATTTTTATTTTTTTTTAATATACCGTCAGATTTCATGTCGGCAAGGTACGGAGGAGGATGCGCATATCTCTGTCCCCAGCTTATGAAGCAGGATAAGATCTGCCATCTTTTCGAATGGCAGCAGGCTTCCATCACCAGCTTGGAGAATAGGTTAAAGGAGCGCATGCTGCCCCCAGAACCTCAGGTGTCGGCTATTCAGCCGAAAAGTTTTGAATCCGGATTGTGCGGCGAGCAGTGCAACAACTGTCTTGCTGGCTGCTTCAAAAGGGTTTTGGGGGACAACAGTTGGGAACCCTCCTCGGAGGTGGCAGATTCAAAGGCGGCAGTGTCAGTTTTGCCTTGCCTGCTGAGAGACCTCATGCAGCCACGGACGCAATTGGCATGACTTGGCCTGCTTCTGAGGGAGAGGGGTCATTTGGTCTATCAAGAGCAGCCTATTCCTACAGTAGTGTGTGGGTCAGGATGAATATCCCAGCACTTCTATGATAGTGTTAATGCAGTTCTTGCAGAACCTGCTCATTGAAGGGAAGTCCCCTTCCCCGCTGAAGGTTGGCCATGTGGAGGTGGACTCTGTGGCAGGATCAGCTCCTGAAGCTGCCCAAATCCAGTCAATTGACCGGTGATTGCTATTGTGCTTCCTATGAATGCCCTTACAAAAAGTTTGGGTATACTAACCCCTTAGGCAGCAGTCACAGTCCATCATCCTGATGACTGCTTCATGATGGTGGACTTGCCATATATAGACATATTTAGTCATTGAAAGGGAACGTTATCATAATATCATAACCATAGTTCCCTGAAATAGAAATCTTTACAAGCAATCTTCCCTGTGGCTCAGAAGGGAAAAATAGAATGTGTGTTATGGCCAGCGAGGTTTTATGGTCGTGGATGCACGTATCGGACTGGTTCTCGCAAGATTTCGCACATCTGTTCAGAACAATTACACCTTAGTGAAGGTTAATATTTCTATACCGGGGAACTGCTGTTAGGATAATGTTCTCTCTTTTTTTTTTTTGATGAGTGGCTGGGAAGGATAGGGCCAGGGTTGTTGCGTTTCTGGCTCCTGAAGTCCAGGGCTGGATGCAGTAATCCTCGTCCTCTCTCTCAGCTGCTTGGTGCTGAGTCAGAATAAGCCTGCTGGCTTGATGGCGCTTTGCTTGATGGCGTAGCCAGCTGGACGTATTTATGTTCCTTGTCACGTGTGCTCCGACTAAATACTGACGCCATCTGTGAAAAGGATTTGAACTGCTACCTGTAAACCCCTGTGCCCCAAATCTGGGACCGCTGGAAAGGTCCGGTTCACTTGTACTGCATTGTGGTGCAAATGGGTAAACAAATTGAGGGTCGTTCTAATGTAGTTTTAGTTCATTGTTTGAGAAGGCTAATAATGATGCTTGTTAATTAATGGGTTTGGCAGTCGCGCTTACTGACTTGATAAAACGCAAACAAACGGTGTTGACAAACGTGCCTAAGAGCTGTGAAATTTCAAAGATGCCCTTTCACTAACTATGTTGTTTATGACGTAAATCTTCTGAAGCTAGTCTATGTAGTTCCAGGCTTGATTACAAGTGACCTGTAGATGATAAGAGATGATGTTGCTAGTGCGGCACAGCCTGCCTCGTCCTGTGAAGCTGGCGACAGGCCTGGTTATCTCTCAGGCGTAGGATGAATCGTCCCCTGCACTACTTTTTGTCTGTGTGCTGTCCAGCGGGTTTTCATTTCAGACGAAAGTGCGTGGGGTGTGTCTGTGTGTGCAGGCGAGAGAGAGAGCAGCTCTGCTGTTTACAGAAGTTCTGTGTTCAACCCACCGAGGATCCTGGATACAGTGATGCTAAGTTTACCCAGGGCTCTCTCGTCCCGGGCCAGGTGCAGTTCTCTTCACTCCTCTCCTTCTACCAGTGTCCTGAACCAAGTGTTCAGATGACCATACCATGCACCTTTGAGACCTTCGAGACGGGGGACATTGTGATGTTTATTCATTGGGTTGCCATAGCAATGTTCCCAGGCTGGAAAACTGTGCTCTAATCTCATCTAGTTCCCAGTCCTGCTGTGGTAGTGGCAGATGCTTTTAGACAGCGCTATCTATTACCAGGGTGTAGCCATGCCTGCTCACACTGTGAGGAATATCTATAATACCATTTTCTCATCCCCTTCAGAGGTTTCATCAGATTGCAAACAGAATTAAACTTAAAAAAATAGTATAATTTTATATATAAATAAATACCTATACACTGCTCCCGACCCGCTTTCAAGGACAATAGACCTAATTCTGTTGCTGTTGATTTGGAATGCTAGATTTCTATTCTTCATCTATCCAACCAGGTAAAGATGGATCAACAGTAAGGATTCAGTTCGTTTCACAATTCTGTTTTTAGGTTGTGTGTTTTTCGACATTCATATTCAATGTGGAACATATCTCCTGCATGAGTGAGCAGGGTTTGGCCCGTGTGAAGTTTTCTACCCAGCAGCCTTGTGCCAAACTGACCATGTTTCTCCCCTCCCCACCTCAGGCGGAACCTCACCAAGCTCTCCCTGATCTTCAGCCATATGCTGGCCGAGATCAAGGCCATCTATACCGGGGGACAGTTCCAGGGTGACACCTTTCGCATCACCAAAGCCGATGCCGCTGAATTCTGGAAGAGGTTTTTCGACGAAAAGTAGGTTCAGTCCCTCCCCTTGTGTTTTGTGTGCACTCGTGTATTTTTCATTGTCATCAGAGATGCTTCATGATTGTATTCATTTCACTCAGACCTTGAAGTAGGCGGAGAAAAATATATGGCCAATACTCTGTGGTCGGGGGAACCATTGTAGTCAATTTAAACACAGGCCTCAATATGTAAAAAAACAGATTAGATACAGAACTAAGTTCAGTAAACACAGCATGGGTAATGTTTCTCAGTAACCGACACCACTTTATGAGCAGATATGACTGGGGGAAAAAATACGACAAGAGTTCATATGAACCTTTTTTTTTGCTAAGCTAATTTGACTGTAAAAAGTCTCCCTTGTTTTTCCCGAACATGGTAAGGCTTGGTTTGGGCGTGACAGACTGGGTTCATGTGCGTTTTATGGGTTATTGTAAGGTTTCTCCTGCTGGAATGTTCATTCAGCTTCATCCTATTACTTTCATGGTAGTTTCAGGTTTGGTGTACTGATCTCGGCCAGTGTTTCAGGTAGATCTCCTCTTTTCAAGGCTGCTTATGGATGGATATTTATATTTATATATGTAAATGATTTGAAGAAAGAACTTCCACGTTTATCATTGGCAGCTTTGTTCTGGTTTGCAAGTACATTCTCAACTGTATCTTTCTTAATACAGATATTCCTCCTTGACATACCTTTTAAGTTGCTTAAATCCTTTATACATGGCTAATGTTTTAATCCCCATAGCTGCAGCACGTTTTTATCAAAATGTCCTTTTCGCTTTATTTACACAATTTATTTTTCAACTAATTTTCTCATTTCGGTCAAGTCAAAACATGCATATGGATTGTGCTTTTACTTATTACTATAAGGAGAGAATATATGATATAGACCCGCTTGATATATATACATATATATATATATATATATATATATATATCTCATTCACTGTGTTAATGCACTATAGTATTTATAGTAGGAAAGGTTTAAGGTATTGTCCGACATGCGTTAAGGTGATTTTTCTACATTCAGCTTGCCCAGTGTATTGGAATGGTGCTGCACAGTGACCTCTAGCAAGCACCAGACCAGGTGTCACTGCAGCTGCCATCCTGCCGTTTGCATGGCAGACCTTGTTAATGCTTTCTGATCCCACAAATGTGTTAAGGCTTTAATATGGCACACAGGGAAGCGTGCCTCACCTTTGCCATTAAGTGGAGGGACTGCGACCGAATGAGGTTTTGGAATTTTCTTAGGCGTCAACAGCGGTACTGTTGGAGCTATAGTCACAGTTCATTCCCTTATTACAGCTGGCCTACCGAGTCGGCTAGCCTAACACCCCTCCATGCAGCCGCTTGGTCGCCGAGTGTATTAGCTGAGTTCAATACTTCTCCCAAGCTGTTTGAATGCTAGAGAGGGGATTAGGTGGCGATGAGAGTGTGTGCTCTTCATGGTGTCGAAACACTTTAGCTAAGGCTGGCAGTCTCGACCAGCTCTTAAAAGTGGAAGGCACTCTCGACCTACAGAACCAGCGTTCAAATGAAAATCAACCCGGAGTGTGAGAGAATATGTGGACATGTGGAGAATATGTATTCATAGCCTTAAATCCTCACATTGGAAACTGTGATGGCTCAGTGGCTGTTGGTTTAGCGGAGACTGTTGCTGGAGACCCAGTGGATGTACACAGTGGGAAGCCGTCACCAGGAGAGTGGGCTGTCGCTCGTGGCAGCGTCGCCGAGTGTGGGGGAGGTGTCCACCGTGCCATCGGCAAACAAGTGTGCGCCACGGTTTAGCGCTGGCTGCACCGATCTCAACAGCAGTGCAGGAAGTGACACAATGAGCTCTCCCTGGCTCATTTAAACAGCCAGGGACCAGCCCACTCGACCAGGCACTAACTTGCCTTCTCTGCCTTTATGTAATGCCCGCCCTGCTTGTTGTTAGCAAGAAAGAAAGAAAAAAAAAATTGAGTTTGGCTGTCGCTTTGAGATCACGTGCCGGATCAGTGCCAAATGCTGGGAGGCCTGCTCTAGCCCCCGTTTTTTTCTCTACCTGTAGAAGAGGGGGGAAAAAAAATAAATGAAAGTGGTCAAGAAGGTAAAATAAAAAAACTGAACAGAAGTGCTTCCTAATACAGATACTATTGTTAGTTGTTTAGCTGTTTGAATACTATTTAACGTACTATACTGTTTTTGTCATCGGTTTTTCCCGTCTTACGCTTCACATTTTGTGTTGTGTGTGCGTGTGTGAGAGAGAGAGAGAGATTAAACCGTCCTACCTCCCTATTAAACCGTCCTACCTCATTAAGGATTTAGCTGCTCAGATAAATGTAATTGAATTTATTCTCGTCTTAACCTGCTGCTGCTTCTTCGAGAGAAGCATCAATAATGAAGGCTTTCACTCTACTTTGCCCTGGGGCCGTGAACCAGGAAGCGCCCCTGGGTTTCTCGTTGGAAAGCAGTGACATTTTCTAAGCCCATCCTAGGAAGCTGAGTGAGTGACTGCTGGGTTGGGCTGGGCTCGAGGGTCCAGAATGCCAGAGTGAACCAGAACAGTTTGTGAGGTATCACTTGGGTATTGGCCTGGTTTTCATGGTCTAATGATTGTCCTCTTCCAAACACAGGCCCATTTAAAATGGACATCCTTCCTCCTGTTTACCTCATGCTCTTCCGAAAGTGTCAGTTCAGAGGAGGAGAGAGAGTCTGAAATGATCACTCGTTTCCTGGAGATACTGTCACGTGGGGTTTCTCTTTGCCTTTTTTATTTTATAACTATATGCATATGTGTGCCCCTGTGTTGACTTAAAAAAGGAAACTAAACTAAAGGAACTAAAAATCAAATAGGTGTATAGGTGTTTGACAGTTCTGTTTGCTGTGTGTGTGTGTGTGTGTGTGTGTGTGTGTGTGTGTGTGTGTGTGTGTTCGTGTGTGTGTGTTCGTGTGCGTGTGTTGGTGTGTGCGAGTGTTGGTGTGTGCGAGTGTTGGTGTGTGCGAGTGTTTGTGCGTGTGTGTTTGTGCGAGTGTTTGTGCGTGTGTGTGTTGGTGTGTGTTTGTGCACGCGTTCGTGCGTGTGTGTGTTGGTGTGTGTTTGTGCGTGTGTTCGTGCGTGTGTGTGTTGGTGTGTGTTTGTGCGTGTGTTCGTGCGCATGTGTGTGTTGGTGTGTGTTTGTGCATGTGTTCGTGCGCGTGTGTGTTGGTGTGTGTTTGTGCGTGTGTTCGTGCATGTGTGTGTTTGTGCGTGTGTTCGTGCGCGTGTGTGTGTTGGTGTGTGTTTGTGCGTGTGTGTGTTGGTGTGTGTTTGTGCGTGTGTTCGTGCGTGTGTGTGTTTGTGCGTGTGTTCGTGCGCGTGTGTGTGTTGGTGTGTGTTTGTACGTGTGTTCGTGCGTGTGTGTGTTGGTGTGAGGTTTTCACTGGAGGACACCACACGCTGTGCCCCTGGCTCTCGGTATCAGCTTTAGCGTTCACTGGGGCCTTTGCCCAGTACAGCCTGGTTTCTGTGAAGTCAGAGCTCAGACAGAATATACTTGAGCTCTACCACAAGCAGTGTGCCAATGAGAACGCTTCATTTATTTTTGGGTTTAGGAAAAATCAGATTTGTTCGTTCAAAGGGACTTAATAGCTAGTTGTGATCGAACACGTTGATGTATGGTTTCTTTCTTCATGGAAACTGGCAGTTAAGCACGTTGAGGATTTTAGTTTTCAATTTAGTTTGTTCTAGAAGTCCAACCTTTTCAGGGATAAGCTTTGTTTTTTGTTTTTCCGCGACTTCAGTAATTTAATATGTGACACTTGAATTAGCCAAATGAATGGCCAAATTTAGCATCTGGAGTTTGCAGCTCAGCTGTAACCTTTCTTCATCCTCCTAATAAAATGCATGTGTTAAGAACCTGTCCAAGACCGATGAAAAGCGGCGTTCAGGGAGGGGTTTAAATGTTTAACAGCTGCTAATTATACAGTAAATCCCAATGTTAATGGGCTGTGCACCGAATGTGGGACCCCACACAAGAGGTGATTGTGAACCCCCCGAAACCCCGATTGGTTACCCTTTTTTCACGTGTACCAGTTTTTAAAATGCTTTTATTGCTTGCCGATTACTTGCTCTTATATTTCAATGTCAGTGCAGTGCAGTGCAGTGCAGTGCAGTGCAGTGCAGTGCAGTGCAGTGCGATGCACAAGGATTATCTCAATGCGTGAGGACGTCTGTTTTTAAACGGTTTTAATTATCTGTGGTTTGCTACTGATAAGGTCTACAGGAAAGACATGAAGCCTGCTTTAGCTTTACATGACCTTTAAAATTTCTTCCATTTTTTAACCTATAGTTTTAGTCAGCATTTTCTGAAAGCAGTCTTTGCAAGATAGCAAAACTTAAATAGTTTGGTTAAAGGCTAATCAATGCCTTTGACCTGTGAGACCTTTCCCACAAGGAAAGACGACCCTTGCGTGGGGAAGCCATTTCTTACAATATCCCATTTCCGCTGTTTTCTGCAAGTTATCACAGTAATAACCTAATACAATGAGCTCTTGAATTCAATATGTAATTTCCAGACCCTAAAATCCTCTTCACAGCACTGAAGTGACGATTCTTTCTGGTAAGAGCAGGTTTCTTCGACTAAGACAAGTTCCAAGAGTTGGATAAGAGGCCAAACTCAAAGTAGCAACTTTGTCGTGTTATTCTTGATTCAGATTCAGATTCATGTTTAAATTATGTTTTTATGTCCCTTCCCCCCCGCCACACGCTTCCCATGGCCTTTTAGGTCTGTCTTTTCCCGCTCTGTTATGTTTCATAATGGATATAGGAAGCTAAAAGGTCAACTTGACCTTGGGAATCTTGACCCTAGTTTAGAAACGGAAGGAGTTGGATTCATGACAGAATCTTAATTTATATTAAGAAAATGATTGTATCATTGGTTGTAAAGCATTCATTTATCTCAATTGCATTAATTTATATTAATTAATGTTACTGTATTGAAGAACAACCTCCTTGTTTACTTGTTTTCTTTGTTAACGTCAAACCAAAGAGTTTTCACACCTCGGTTTAACAGTTTTTCTTCAGTTTATGATGATCAGTGTTTTTCATTTTTTTCTGACAGATTTTGAAGGTCAGTGTAAATGTTGTTTTTCCATCTGGTGAGACTTGTGGTTGTAAGACAACGCCCAAGGGTTCTCTGTGTGGGTGTATTTTAAAATTATTTTTAAAAATGTTTCCTCGTTGTCTGTCTCAATTTTATATTAGGAGGATTATCATATCGTCTCGATTTTGTGTAACCTTTGCTTTGAAGTGTTACCTTCTGCCCTTGGGTAACAAGACAATACTAAAAAAAAGCCCACATTTTAAAAATGATTTTAATGCTAGGATTTGTTAGGACTAGGATTTGAGGAAGTTTGTTTGGTTTTCAGTTAAAATGTTGTTAAAAATGTTTTTATCCAATCGTCAAATAAAATAAATCCGATTTGGAAGAATTTACATTTAAGTGTGAAGGCTGCTGCTTTGTATTTGTGTTGATATGAAAGTGATTCCACAGCTGCAGAAACACATTTCTCTGTTGTGTGGGGGAAATGAAAGGTACCCCCCCCTACTGCAGTGCATTAAGAGGGCAGAGCTGGGGTTGGTGGGGCTTGCTGATGTGACTTCAGGGCGTTCATCTGTGTCACCCAGGACAATCGTGCCATGGAAAGTCTTCCGACAGTGCCTTCACGAAGTGCATCCCATCACCTCCGGCCTGGAAGCCATGGCACTGAAGTCAACCATCGACCTAACCTGCAACGACTACATCTCCGTCTTTGAGTTCGACATCTTCACCAGGCTCTTTCAGGTAAGCACGGCCTGGCGTTTAACAGCCAAAACCGCTTGTTGGGGTAATGTGTTCATCAGGGGAACTCTATATCGGAAAAACAATGTTTCCCTCCTGTCCCGCGATGCTGAGCAAATGCATGTCTCTGAGCAAACCTCTGTGCTCTTTGCTTGTTATGTTGGGATACCCCCGCTTCAACATATGTCATCACGGTTCTATGTAAATGTCAGAAAAGGGGTTTCATGGTCCTCAGAGCGAGACAAAGATTAAAGTTAGGGATCACCTTTTTTCCAAGGTGGGTGTATTTTTTTCTCTCTCTTACAGGAAACGCCTCCACTCACTAACGAGAACACCAGAGCGTTTTCTGTTTCTTGGTGAAACTGAGATCTTGTTTCCTATTCTTCGGCAACAGAAAGAATAGCCTCTTCGCATGGTTTTTGAATTATCTCAACTCAGGCTGGGAATCGGTGAAGGAGCTCGGAGCTGGGATTGTGGTCGACGCATCTCACGCGATGCTGCGCAGGTTAAAATCCTTTCACAACGGGAGGCAGGTCCCGTGTGGGAAACCCCCATTATGACAGTTCAGCCACAGACATGCAGTCTAAGTCACTGCTCAAGTTACTGATCCCCATAACAAAATTGTGCCTGGGTGCCTTTTTAAAATGGGGAATTCAGATTCATCGTAAGTGGAGAGAACTTGGGGCAGTTCCACTGTGATGGCACTCCTGTTGGTCTCAAGTAATTCCTTTTCCTTTCTCTCATGGTTGATGCAGGCCTTTACCTCCTCTTTATAATTAGGCTCATTATTCTTAATTGAAAGGCCAGATGGCTCGAACTCGGTCATGATACAGGAAATTGTTGTTTTAAGAACAGGAAGAAACAAAAGTGAATTTGCCTTTTGCTGGATTTGTATACCAGTTTTCCTTATTGAGTGACACTTAATAGCCAACGCTATCCATCAATGACAATTCAGGTATTTATAGAAAACAATTAAGACAGAAATGGGATTAATTTGTTTCAATAATTTGAGCCTCCATAACCTGTGTGTAAATTTAAGGAACAAGTCGTCCCAATCCCAATGTTTTTGGGATTAGTTTTCTGTTCTGGGACATGGTAGAATGCCGCTCTAGGAACAGCTGTGGTTGGAGGTCACTCCGTAATGTTTTTTGAGTTTATGTAATAACTGGATTTTAGTATATGTCCGCGTCCTCTCCACCTGCAATAACCACTATACGGTCAAACTTCCGTGCGAAACCATTCTTGTGCGAGCAAAAGAGTCGGTGCTGTCGTGCGGTGCTCGAGCATCACTAATTGGTCAGATATTTGTGTCTTGAAGCCCGCCTCATCGTTTGGGTCTGTTGTCACTGTGAACGGAAGCATTTTCCATCTGAGCACACCCGATTAAACGCCCTGCACAGGCCGGGCACACTAGCTGTCACAATAACCTTTTTTACACAAAGCTGAAATACTGTTGTTTTTTTTCTTTCCTCCTTCATAGTAGAGGGTATGACTTACTGTGCTCTGCGTCTTGCTGGGAGCAGACACTAAAGTCTACCCCCGCAGATGTTCCCGCTGGCTAGCACAGATTGCATTACAAGGGCTCTTCTCCTTTTCCAGCCCTGGGGCTCCATCCTGCGGAACTGGAACTTCCTGGCGGTGACTCACCCGGGTTACATGGCCTTCCTGACTTACGACGAGGTGAAGGCCCGACTGCAGAAGTACATCACCAAACCTGGCAGGTACGGTGCCGGCGGCTGCTGATCCAGGTGTGCCGTCTGCTCTGCCACTCGGTGGCCCTCAGTGGGGGCAGAGTTGAGACACGGGCAAATTAGTGCAGCTCTGACACCCTCGGGCTGCCATCCGGCGAGGTGAAACTGAGACTTCACAGGCCGCTGATTTCATTGTCTGTCTGCCGCGCCGGAAATCAAAGGTCACAGCTGAAGGTGGACAGGGGATATAAAAACCAGGGCTGGATTATTAGCTGATTATACTAACAAGAGGGCTACTGTGCAGCACCAGGGTCCCAGAAGAGGGACTCCTCTTTGGTTTAGGCAATTTATTATGATTGATTAGTGTAGAAGGTTAATGAGAGCTAATCAAAAGGACCCATTGTAGTTTGATTGTCGGGACCCCATTATTGCAGAGGTATTATACAGGGACAAGCCTGTCAAGCCTGCGGTTTTACTGGAGCTATTGGCTACGCTCTTCCAGCTGTCGTGAATAAACCGAACAAACAAAGTGCCGCCTCTAATGGCAGGACAGTGGGTGTTCTGCCTCGGATCGGCCTCTAAATCTCCTGACTGCGAGGGATGGCCGTCACTCGGGGCATTTCTTGGTCCTTCCATCCTCCCCCCTCGAACCCTGGACACCGGAGCCCTGCTTGCCCGACGATGACCTGGTCTCCCCCGGTTCCTCCGGTGTCAGACATCTCCGCTGCTGCTGTTTAGCGAATTCCTCTTTCATGCAGATGAGTCGCAACTTAATCTCTCCCGAAGTGAGAGCAGCAGTAGTGACTTAGTAGTGCTGCCGTCAGCTGCATAGTGACAGCTATTTCCCCTTAGTGGCTGTTCTCCCTGTGGGCTGCCGTTTCAGTAAACCATTCTGTGCAGAAAGACTTGCCTCTCTCCAAATAAATGTGTTTTTGGATTAAGCTGAAGGTCTTATGTAGTAATGGACCTAAACTCGGTCAATTCCGCTTCAGGTCTGAACTACCTGTCTGGTATTGATTTTTTTATTCATTCATTTTTTTGGAAGCGCTTTGGTATAAAAATGTTTTTTTGTGCCATTAAAAAGTGGATTTGTCTGCATGTCACGCAAATATAAAGAAAAAAGAAATTCAAATTCTGAGAGATTTATGAATAGAATTGTATGTGATACTGGGTTTGCGCATGTTGACTATACTTTTTTGGCAGAAACTAAGATCTGCAAATGGGAGACGACAACTAACCTCTTCATTTTATTTTTTAAAAATTTCAATAAATCATTGATGTGAAGAATTCTATCAACAAATAAACATTGATTAAGTATCCTACAGATGGGCTCTGTGTTGTTTACCCAGTGAGGCTCTAGCTAACGTCCCGCCCCCCATTCCCCACAGCTACATCTTCCGGCTGAGCTGCACGCGTCTGGGCCAATGGGCCATCGGCTATGTCACCAGCGATGGGAACATCCTGCAGACCATCCCTCACAACAAGCCCCTGTTCCAGGCCCTCATCGATGGCTGCAGGGAAGGCTTGTATGTATCTCGTAACCCCCGGGAAAGCGGTGCGCAGATAACAGACCCAGGGAGCATGTTTTCACTCTAGCAACTGACAGAAAAATTACGTCTAATACCCGATGTGGGTATTTTCTGTTAGCACATAGCTACGGAAAGCTGTACCTCGGAAGGGCCCCAAGTGGACTAGGTAAAATCCACCAGAACATTATGGGAGTGTGAATCATATATATGAAGGCACATAGCCGCAGACCTTCACAATTGCTTTCACACAAGCTACCATTCATTGTTTAAAATGACAAGAAAATGTCTGTCTTTCACAAGACAAATTGGCTTCTATTCTTCAAACCAACTGTGCATCGTTGGCTCAACTATAGATCTGCCCTCCCCCCAGTATAAATTTAGCAGCAGTGTCCTGTGTTGTGCCCTAGGATTCCCACACACTCGACTTGCTTTGGTAGGGGTCCAACGTTATTTCGGGAGCAAAGGTGCTCCTCTTCTCAGTTGTTACTAATGGAGATGCCAAGAGTGTAATTATCCATGAAAACGCATTGATTCTACCCTGTGACTGGACCGTATTGGTCTGTTTGTTTCCCAGGGTGACGACCTGGGCTGTACTGCAAACAAACTCTAACAATTGTTTATTTTCTTTTTAGTTTGGAGGTTGGCAGAGGTCCCCTTGTAAAAAAAAATTATCAATATAATAAAAAATAATAATTAAGTAAAGATCTCACCAGTCGGTCTTGTTCTCAGCTACCTGTACCCAGACGGACGCAGTTACAACCCGGACCTGACCGGCTTGTGTGAACCCACTCCTCACGACCACATCAAAGTCACACAGGTCTGTGCTGTGCTTGTGCTTGTTCCAGACATATATTCTGCAGCCATTCGATAGGACATAGTGTGGATGTTTGGTTTGATGTTTAGATTATTGTTGTTGTTGTTGTTTTTGTTGCTGCCGTATATATTTTAAAAATGATTATACTGGTTCTAATTTTTTTTAAAGCACATTCTGCATAGCTGGATTTTTATGTTAGTAGTTCAGGGTCTGTTGCTTTTATTACTCCACCACATGCTAACCTGGGGTTAGCGCACCGCAAGCTAACGTAGCCTGTCCTCCTGCTCTGTGAGACCAGGAGCAGTACGAGCTCTACTGCGAGATGGGCTCCACTTTCCAGCTGTGCAAGATCTGCGCCGAGAATGACAAGGACGTGAAGATTGAGCCCTGCGGACACCTCATGTGCACCTCCTGTCTGACAGCGTGGCAGGTACGGTGGGCGCTAGTCGCTGCCCGACTTCCCTAACCCACTTATCCCTGATCTTCTCTACGCCTCTACAAGAGGCCGTGGTTGGCTGGCCACAGTGTGTTGGGCAAACTGCGGACACACAAGGTTGATACTTTTGTCAAGATTCTCTCACTTTCTTCCTTAAAAAGAAATTAAAACTTGAACCGTGGCCAAATGGATTAAAGTTCCCGTTGAGACCTTTCAGCCCCTGGGCCCAATGACCATGTGTGGTCACTAATTTCCTCTGGATGCTTCCTTTTGATTTCTCAGTCATACCAAACTTCGGGCAGGTGTATGGAATCCAGTGCACTGATAAGCCCAGTTGGCTCTATCTCTACAGAGCTAATTATCTACAGTGCCTTACAAATTTATTCATACTCTTGTTAAATGTAACCAAAAATGATTCAACAGCATGGAAATATTATGGAATATATTGCACAGATAAATTTAAAATGTAGTATGTATTTAATTAGGTTGTGGCATGTTGACCTTTTTTATTTATTTATTTATTTATTTTTAAACCACTCCTCTGTGGTGAATTTCTCCAGCTGCAACGGATTTCTTGAATTCTTCAATTGAAATGAGATCTGGAGATTTCGATGGCCAGTCAAGAACATTTGAGTTTTACTTAACCATTTCTTTGTAGTTTTGGATGGTTTGGGTCTTTGTAATTCTGGAATGTCCAGCTTGAGCCTCCTAGCAGAGGGTACAATAATTGTTTCCTCTATTTTAACAAGAGTTCCTGTACCAGAAGGTACAAAACAGCCCCAAAGCGAAGTAGACCTGCGTCCATAAATCTCCTTTGGCATGATGTGTCTTAACTTTTCTGTTCCCTAATGATTTATTAGACCTGCCTACAGAGTTTTCCATACATTTCCATGTTGTCAAACATCTTTCTTGTCTAAAGAATTTAGCTTGAATAGCAAAAAGCCACTGGGAATCCTGTGGAACACTGAAGTAATTGCTGTTTTAATTATCAACTTCATAATGTCCCCCCCGTCCTCCCTCGAATCATTAACCTGATGATTTGGATGGCTGGATTTGTCATTTCCGTTTCTGTAACTTCCATTGAACCAGGCCTTGCCAAAGGCCTTTCAAAGTCTTGGATTTGCCTGACATTTTAGCTGCGGACATCACAAAGGGTGCGGACGCCATATAGTCTTCATTGTCTCATGGGCGCGGGCTATTACATCGAAAGGACAGCCAGAGGGACTCACCTCTAGGCTGTTCTCCAGGGCACACAGCACTAAAAAGGCCTGCAGTAGACAGGGCCTGCTACTCAGTGGTCAGCGATACCCTGGCGCTTCCGTGGAACCTGTAAACGGTGCTGGCCGTTGAGCATCCCCATCCTGGCGTTTCCTCTGGTTTTGCCCCTGAATTTATATCCTTGTCCACAATCCATTTAACCATTGCAGGGATTGGCTTCTGAGGGACTGTTTCATTGGAAAGTTTTGGAATCTGTTAATATTCATTTCTGCCTTTGCTTCAAATTGAGGAAGGAACTGCCCAAACAGGTAACGTTTAGTCTCGGGGCTGAGAACGTATACATTATAGTGAGATACATCAAGTTTTTTCTGGCAGATTATTGCTGAAAACATGTGAAGAGTGCCTATGAGGGTTCTTATCTTTCTAGCAGATTCTTGTTTTTTTGGCAGTGTTTAATGGGGTCCCATGGTTACTAAATAGAAAAGATTTTCTAACAAGGCTTTGAAGCCTTTCCGAAATTGTATAACCGATTGTTCTGATGGTCATCGTTTGTTCTTGAAAAAGAAAACAAAATTGAATGAACCACCTTTTGGAATTCAGATGAAGCATCATTATACATTATACATACATTTTTTTTCTGATGTTGCTGCTGCTTTGTGTGATTGTACATTGTAGTATGTTCGGGTTAGATGACAGGGTTACTTCCTCGTTAATGTGCGTAGGCATGTCTCTAATATAACTCTGTGCGACTGTTCTATCTTCTGGAGAAGATAAAGTATGTTCTGTAAAAGTCTGCAGGTTCCAATGAGTAAAACCATGTGTCCTTCAGGGAGGCAGCTGTTTGTAATCTCCTCTACGCTTCAGATCCCGTCGCACAAAGTCTTCCTTATGGTCACGGAGTCTTTGAATCATGCCTTCATGTTTACCAGATTATAAAAACAACGAAGCAGGAACATTGACCCAGGGCCCTTTCCCCCCTCCCCTTCCAGGAGTCAGATGGACAGGGCTGCCCGTTCTGCCGCTGCGAGATCAAGGGCACGGAGCGAATCATCGTGGACCCCTTTGACCCGCGCAACGAGGGTGCCAGGTGCTTCTTCATGGATCAGTTCACCTCACCCATGCTGGATCTGGACGACGACGACGATCGCGAGGAGGCCTTGGTGATGAATGGTCTGATGTCCATCAGGAGGGTAAGGACTCTGTCCCCAGCTCAGCGCTGGAGGAGGGACTGCAGTGCAGCATTCCTCTGTAGTGGTGTCTGTTGATGAACGGTGGATCGGTTTCCTTTTTCTCCTTTTACATGAGGGACCTGGGTTTTCACGATTTCATGCTGCATTATAAACTGTAAATAAATTGCACTGGCAGAAGTATCCAGATTTTCCAGTAAATAATAACTATTAAATATTAATTTAAGTAAAAATATTGGGCACACAACCTTGAAGTCTTATCAGTCAGATTTTATGCAATGTTTTTTCCTCCAGTTAATTTAAGAATATATATTGCGGTTTAGTAAGTAATGTAGAATCTCCATTTGAATGTTCATATACATAACTGTGCAGGTCGGACAATAAGGGGGTTCTTTAAAGACCCCAGGCTTTCAGACCTTGCCAGCTGTAGGTGGCGTTCCAAACTGTGATGGTTGCCAGTGCTGCCAAAGTGACAGGCCTACTCTCCTTTCTACTTCAGTGCAACGACAGGCAGAACTCCCCGGTCATTTCCCCCAACTCATCCCCGGTTGCCCAGCGGAGAAAGCCCTTCCAGGATTCCCCAAACATCCAGCACCTCAGTCTGCCGCCGGTCCCGCCCCGCCTCGACCTCATCCATAAGGGTGTAATCCGTTCCCCGTCAGCCAGTCCCACCGGCTCCCCAAAGGTGTGTGCTGCCTACACGGTTTAAGCACCCGGGTTTCCCATGCCGTGTCTTTAGCTGCAATGTTGTGCCTCTCTCTGCCCCTCCCTAGTCCTCTCCCGGGATGGCCAGGAAGCAGGACAAGCCCCTCCCGGCTCCCCCGCCCCCACAGAGGGACCCTCCGCCACCACCGCCCCCCGAGCGACCACCCCCCAACCCCCCAGACGGCCGCGCCTCCTGGCTCCCATCCGCCCTCTCGGGCTTGCCTCGTGATCCCCCGCTGCCTGTCGAGGCCTGGTGCCCCAAAGACAGCCCGCTCACGGACTGCTGGCCTGGGGCCGACCGCTCCCCGAAGCTGGGACACGCCGCCCCTTCACACGTGAACGGACGCCACGTCGGCTGCCCTTCCGTAGACCTGGGTCTCGGGCGCCAGCACCACTGGATGGAATCCTCAGCAGACGGTCCTAAGGTGAGGATTGAAGTCACAGACTCTGGGAATATGCTTCCTTCTGAAATTCTGCTCCTTTTATTAGTATTCTCACAAAGCCTGTCAACAAAGAAGCACTACTGTGACTTCACTTTAAAACAATCAGGCATATCAGAACCTTTGGTCTCTTTCACTCTCGCAGTTCTATTTTAATGACTGGGAGAGAAATGCACTTCTTTCATAAATCGGTTTCTTAGCAACAGCAGCAGAGTCCTTGTTTTGCGCTGTGAATTTTGGCAGAACACAATGTTTCGGCTTCAGTGTGTGTAAGTCCAATGACTGGAGCTGCAATCATCATGCATCCATTTGGGCCAACCGAACCATTTGGAGCGTTTTCGTTTCCCAAATGTCTTTCCCAAATGTTGACCTTTTGACTAAGTATTTTTCAAATCACCAGCAGCTCTGCGTGGCACAAAGTGATTAAAAAATAAGAAGCAAACAGTGCAAAACTTAAAGACTGACTGCCTGACAAGGCTGAGCAGCTGATGCTGGTGATTATTACCATATTCATTTTCACACCAGTGTACGCATCAGCGTGGAGCCTGTTAAAGATCTCAGAAGGCCCAGGGGTCTTGGACTCTTTACCAAACCATTAAGAAGCACTTGTCAGTTCCAGCCGCCGTGGATAGCTTGTTGATTCCAGCATTGCACAATAGCCCCTCGCATAGTCTACAGCCGAAGTTTGTGAGATTTCATTTCTGATGTTACCATCCATCAGCAGTGTTGAATTTGGACGGGTCTAGCAGTCTAGACCAATTTGTAATCCAGATAAGGGAACGTAAACTGATTTTTTTTATTTTTTTTTATAAAGAGAACCCAGCTGATTTTCCTCCCTAGGCTTTAGTGTTTCTCAGTCACAAATCTGAGATAAAAAAAGTTTGAATCTCCCCAGTTACCACTGACTGTTTTAGCCCCCGTCGGCTGCACTCCCCGGTTACCACTGACTGTTTTAGCCCCCGTCGGCTGCACTCCCCGGTTACCACTGAGGCTGCCGCTGTGAGCCTTCCTCTCCTGGCAGCAGGTCGCCATTCATTCAGAACAGGGCAGCATTTTAGATAATGAGTTGCCGGTCAGAACCAAAGGCGTGCACACACAGCCTCACAGGATCGGCTGGTACGCAATATGCCGTCAACATCTGTTTAACGTCGGTTACGTTTCCCACCGCCGGCCATGTACCCCTGCTTCTCCTCACCTTCTGGGCCGGTTTCCGTCCCTGGTTCAGCCCTTGCGGTAATTACCTGGGTGCTGTCAATGAGAGGTGGCAGACTGCGTATGTCCAGGGAAGAGCCGTATGGACAGCACACCCAGCAGGCTCGCCCTGTCGGTTTCAATAAGCGTAATCGTAAGTGAAGTTCCTGTGAGGAATGCATTTAAAATAGACAATCGCTATCGCATCTCCAGACAACAGGCAATAGCGGAGGGCTTGCAAACGTGCCGTGCTCCGGCTCAGAATAGAATAACCAGGCTTCTCATTCCTTTCAATCTCTTTTATTACTGAAGCTACAGGTAAGTTTGTAAGGATAAGAGATGTTGAAGCGCACACTCAGTCTAGACATGCTGCAGTCGGTGTCCTAATGCTTTCCTTGGGTTGTCGCCAATTAAGGGAACACCAATCTTTTTAGATGACAGCCTCATCAAGGCGATCCTTTGCCCAAGGCGGGGTTATGGCCTGAGAAGGGACCCTCTCTCTCTGTTTCCTAATGAAAGTCTCTGTAATTCTGTCCACAGCCCACCTCCAATGGACTCCTGAACTGTGACGAGTACGACATCCTCCCTCCTCGCCATTCCCCTCCCCCACCCGCCCTCGCCAGCGGTCAAAAGTGAGTCTTTCCTTTCAGCAGTTGCCATGGGACAACCCCCCCCCATTCACAGTAGGCCTTCCTCTCCCTGATCGCGGTCCCCTCTAACCAGCACCAGCTGGCCTCCTTGCTCCATTGGGCACCTACAAGAGGATTGTGGGAAGATGCAAGCTTTAAAAAATAAACAAAATTGCTAATGAGGAATTCTGAAAAGGCTTTTGACTCGCATTTAACGTCTTGTTGTTGACGAAGTGGGAACAGCGCACTTTCAGGTTTTACCAAACCTTTCTGCTGCTTTGATGTTGATTCATTATTTAAATTTGGACCAACAAAAATATATGAGCTATATATTTTGTTTTAACAGCTGGGTTGAGAATTGAGAGGGGAAATGCAGTTTTATAGCTGCATTTTTACATTAAGAGACTATCGGTCTCTGACGCCAGATACACTCCATTATTGATGCACTAAGAATCATACCGATTGAACTTCCACTGTGGAGGAAATTAAATTTGAGTTAATGTGATTGTCAGCCCTTCTAGCTTCGCTTTCCCGCTTGCTCGCACCCTTGAAGAAAAACAACTTTCGCGGAATCAAAATGATATTCATCCTCCACGTCTCGCCTCACACTGATGTGAGAGCTGTACTCGGGTGTTAGCCTGAAAATAAGCTGGATCACCTTCTGACACACTGATGTGAGAACTAAACTCGGGTTTTAGCCTGAAAACAAGCCAGATCACCTTCTGACACACTTATGTGAGAACTAAACCCGGGTTTTAGCCTGAAAACAAGCCAGATCACCTTCTGACACACTTATGTGAGAACTAAACTCGGGTTTTAGCCTGAAGACGAGCCGGATCACCTTCTGACACACTGAGGTGAGAGCTAAACTTGGGTTTTGGCCTGAAAACAAGCCGGATCACCTTCTGACACACTGAGGTGAGAACTAAACTCGGGTTTTAGCCTGAAGACAAGCCGGATCACCTTCTGACACACTTATGTGAGAACTAAACTCGGGTTTTAGCCTGAAAACAAGCCGGATCACCTTCTGACACACTGAGGTGAGAGCTAAACTTGGGTTTTGGCCTGAAAACAAGCCGGATCACCTTCT
>JAOYSI010026162.1:0-17271 GCA_025775065.1 Hiodon alosoides | reverse complement strand
TCCCAGGTGCAGTGGATTTACCTGCTCCCTCAGGACTCTTTCCCCCTCCTGTTGTATGGGGGTTTGGCCCGTCCCCTCTCCCAGGTGCAGTGGATTTACCTGCTCCCTCAGGACTCTTTCCCCCTCCTGTTGTATGGGGGTTTGGCCCGTCCCCTTTCCCAGGTGCAGTGGATTTACCTGCTCCCTCTAAACGCTTGGCTTGTGGTTGTTCTCTTCCAACTTCTTGCTCTCCTCTAAGGTGCCATCTTCCTTCTCTCCTGTTTTCCAGCTGCCTTGTCTGGAACAACAGGGTCTGTCTCTTTAAATCGCTGTGGCTAAAGCCGTGTGCCCAGAGCTAGCAGCCCAGGGCGTAGTCACAGGTTGGCTTCGCATTGTTTAAGTGATATGAGATGGGGGCTAGGCTTTCCAGTGCTGCACCCAAACTGTTGTGGATTATGGAATGCTAAGCACGATTTTTGTCTTTTTCTTTCAAGGTCACTCCCCCCCCCCACCACCATTTAACAGAAACTGAGGATTTCATAGTGCCTTTTCCACTGTCATCTTTCATTTAGCAGATCGACCATTCATCATATAATCACAGTCTTGCACTTCATCAGTGATTTACGGGTTGGCTTACCGAGACTTCTTCATGTATAGCCAGTAGGCCAGACCTGCAACGATGGCGACCAGGATGAGGCCCACCACGATCCCCACAATCAGCTTGGCTTGGTCATCTCCGTCCCCTGTCCTGTCTGCAGAGCGATGTGACAAAAGCCACTCAGACCCAGAATGCGTTGCCATAGGAAATCATCTTTCCGTATGATCGCAGAGATGACAGGCGAGGGGGTGAATGACAAGCACTCTCTGATAAATTAATAAGTTTGTCAAGATGTTGGGCTGCTTGGCTCCTCAGGATAGACAGTGACTACACGCAATTGCCCAACCTCCCACACACAGAAGCCAGACCTTGGGGACTTAACGTCTGGGCAAACATATTGCCAGACTACAGTCTGCGGAATGACAGCAATTCCGCAATCTGTTCAGATTCATTTGTAATCCGGTCATGAAAAAGATTGGCTCTGAAAGATTACAGATCGCTTTATAGCCAACGTGGTGACGCGCTTTCTGGCTGACAGACTAGGTGGCATATAAAACAGGTTCTTTGAGGAAGTAAAAAAACAACCGAAACAGGGAAAAAAAACAAAAACTTACCATTTGGTTTCTCTTCATTCTCCTCAAATACTGAAATTAGATACGAAATTAAATTAACTTCAAACTCAGAAAACATGTCACTCATCCACTGATCCTTTGGAGAGGTGAGGGAATTCAAACGATCTGTAATCAGCAGCATGGGACTTTACTAAAGAACCCAAGCAAACCGAAAAATAGGGTGACGTGTTATCACAGTACCAGTTTCAGTCTTTTAGTCAGATTGTTTTGTGTGAGGGTTAATTTTGTAAAGAACATGCTAAGATCAGGAGGCCAGAAAGGACAGAAAAGGCAAGCCCATCACCCTGACAGAGAAAAACGTCCCAAGAAGAGATGAAAATGGAAGAAGTCGATTTGATGCTCCAATGAATGATGAGTTCGAAAAGCTGGCGAAGACCACCATCCTGAAATCGCCCAGCACTACCTTTTAAACCACTCTGACAAACCATTTTCCTCAATACATTTGCCCATGTTAAAGCGAGTCATTAACTTTTTCTATACTTGTTACATACTTTGCTGTTAATGGCGTTGGAGCAGACAGGCGAGCAAACTGCCTTTAGTTACATCTGTGCAGATTATGCCAAGGATTCTACATCATACGGTTAGTTCTTTTGTCAGCAGGAACACAATGTTAAGCCAAAGATTTCCTTTTTCCCCACCATTGGTGGGGGCAGAAAGCGGCGATTGGTGGAGAGGACCAAGACATGCCCAGGGATTGGTTGTGAGCATGGGACAGGACGCAGCCCATACTCACAGGGAGATACATTTATGATGCGGAGATCCTCTCCCAGTTTGTTATACACAGTGCAGGTGATGTTCAGGTTTCCAGACGGGGCCAAGCTAAGCATGTGTGTGATCTTCCCATTCACATATTGACTCTCTGTCTGCAAAAAAGGAAGAATAAATAAATAAATATATATATATATAGACAGTAAAGAGCAAAAGTCTTGGGCTCTTTTCTACCCAAATGTGGTCTTTCAAGTTTATTTTTGGTCTTCTGCATTAGTGTGTCAGTAGAATATATTTTTTTTAATCCAAACATTCATTTTCTGAAAGAAGAACAAGGAATTCTGCCACAGATTGTAAGGTTTCCACAGAGCCCTGATCTCAACATCATCGAGGATGTCTGTGATTACCTGGACAGACAGAAGCAAGGCAGGCAGCCAACGTCTGTAGAAGTACTTTGGAAAGTTCTCCCAGATGCTCGGAACAATCTACCAACCGATTATCTAATAAAACTGCACAACAGTGTACCTAAGATAATTGATGTAGTTTTAAAGGCAAAGGGTGCTCACAACAAATATTCCCTCCCATTTTTTTTTGTGGTGTCTGTTTTTAAATTTTGTTTGTTTATTGTCCATTAGAAACTTTGCATTTAATTATTTTTGAAAGAATCTTCACTTCACAGAATTTTTTTTTACATGTGCCTAAGACTTTTGCAAAGTACTATATATTTATAAAGCGTGAGCTGCTTATGAAAAATACTGTTATAGTAATCTGATAAAAAAAAACATGAAGCCATAAAAAAAGAAACATTACTATACTCACAATGATTACACTTTGATTTTAGTTTTCAAGATTTCACTTTATAATGTTCATTTTTGGCTCGCATAACATATTTATATTACAACCATGTACATTAGCACATTAGCACCACTCGCTTTTCAGGAACACAATGCCAAAGACTAAACTTCCACTCCGCAGGTGCATGGCTAGTCATGGCTGGGAAAAGCAAGGAGGAAACGCGCCATCTTACTGAACCTCACAACGTTCTAATGAAAACAAATCAGAGAGATTCCACCGAGAAGTTCAAAACTCCACAGTCAACGCTGTAAACTTCTCCAATAGAGCAACTTCATCTCCAAACTGCGCTTGTTATGTGGGTTCGAAATTGTTTGCGTTTCACAATAAGCATGGGCTGACTTGATATTTTTACTGCATACAATGTTCGTACTGTCATACTAATGCATGTTTATCAAAGATAAGAATAATTTAAAAACATTTTCTAGCATAAAGTTTTTTTCATTAAAAGAATCCACATTTTAACCTTTTTATAAACTGCTTACAGTCAACATATTGTCCAAGACCGATGTGATCAAGAAAACTGCACTGTTTATGATATTAGAGTAAAACAAATAGAGTAAAAAAATTAACAGTGCGAATCTTCATTATATTGCAGTGATATTAAAACTGCAATATTAAGTATATAGGGGCCTACACTGGATTCAGAGCTGCAATTAACATGTCAGGACTGGTGAAAATACTGAAAGTTAATAAAGAACAGATCACAGCCTGAGTTAGAGCCTTTCATTATCTCACGTGCGTTGCTATAAATGACAGCTGTGCAGTGGCCACCACTAGGGGTCACTATCTATCCTCTGCACAGTTTCCTCCTAGCCATGACTCTCCTGCTACACCCAATATAACCTTGGGCCACACAATCTGCCCAGCGGCCAATGCAAACAGATGATATGACACAACAATCCACGGGCAAATATGTCATTCAGCACAGCATCAATGTTTCATAGGTAACAGAAGGATAAATGCATTTATCGCCTAAGCAAGGAGACTTGAAGAAACCCGATGCTCTGTGAACAGAAACTTCGCTACAGAAGTTCAGCGATGCAGCATCACAGCGATGTCGCATCTAGATAGCCAC
The DNA here is from genome assembly GCA_025775065.1 of Hiodon alosoides. NCBI lineage: Eukaryota > Metazoa > Chordata > Actinopteri > Hiodontiformes > Hiodontidae > Hiodon > Hiodon alosoides. The sequence continues at coordinate 13,424 of JAOYSI010026162.1, read as the reverse complement.
CTGGAAGTAACACTTAAAAACAAAAAAAACCTGGACACATTTTCATGAAGTCAACTGATAAAATACGGTACTGATGGACCGCAGAAGCCCAGGCTACGAAAGGCCCTTTCTCAGACGTTCGCCTGCCTTTTTTCCCCCTGGGGGCTGACTTACCATGGTCCCATTGATGTTCCACAGGACTTTGGGCTTGGGCGAGCCCTCAGCGTGGCAGATCAGAACTTTGTTCTTGCCGTCCTCACTTCGCTTCTTCTCCAGCTTGGTGATCTTGGGCTTGCCTGAAAGAGATGGAAACCCGGGTAACGCTTTGTCAAAGCAGCAGGTGACCAACAGCCGTGTAAAACCGGTAAACTGAGCGGTACCTTCTACAAGCAGCTCAAAAGACTTGCTCTGCTTGACTCCAGAAATGGAGACCTCGCAGACGTAGTATCCCGAGTCGCTGTACTTGAGGCTGTCGAACCTGGGCTGCTGGCTGAGCTTGCTGTTGTCCTGAAAGAAGATTTTACTGCTAGTTTAGTGGCAGGAAACTTTAAGATCTGGAAACTTCGATTCTTTGAACCTTGAGGAATTTGTGAAGACGCGCACAGACGAGTGATTCTAATCATCGGCATCAAAAAATAAAATAAAAACCATGACAGATTTTCTTTTCACAATTTAGTTGCTTAGCAGACGCTTTTATCCACTGCAATTTACAGAGCTTACAACTTCTACATTCATCCACTTGTACAGCTGGATATTTTAGTGAAGCACTTCAGGTTGAGTACCTTTCTCAAGGGTACAACAGCTGGTGTGGGACTTGAACTGGCAACCGTTTGATTTAGCAGCTTCCACCCTCCCCGGATGACCTGTCCCACGATTAGAGTTTGCCCTTGATTTACACCTACCTTAGTCCACATAACCTTGACTTCACCCGACGCGTTCTTCTCCAGCACCAAAGGCAAGGTCTCCCCCACGCCCTTAACCACCAGCCCTGTGATGCTCAAACTGACATCCAGGTCTTCGGAGGAAAGAGGAAACCGGTCAGACAGCCCTATCAGCTTGCTGCACGCGCGTCGTCCACCTTATCGAATCCAATAAATCCATTCCTTTGGCGGGGAGGGGAATTCCCCTAGCCGCACGGGTGACTTTGTGTTTCAGAGAAGGGAAGATTCCCTCTCCCCAAAGTCATCGTCACGCACTCCTCCTACGCCCGTTTAGGCCATTGTTCACCTCTCCAGAAAATGTCTCACACAGCAGTGACAAAATACATCTGAATCTCTATATTAAACTGAGCTCTGTGGAATATATTTTTGTTAAGCTTTTGAATTAAACCCACCTTGGGACAGAGTAGTGTGGATAAAAATTCTGCTTATCTATGTTTGCATAGGTTGTTCCATTTAATGGTCAGAAATTATAATTACGCCTTCAGCTGTTTTTGTCCTTTATCCCCATGAAGAATATTAGTCTGCCCTTTAATTTAAACCTCAAAAAATAAATATTTAAAAAAGTGAAATAGCTTTAAAAAATATGAGGAAACCTGGATTCGTCCTGTAATTAGCAGCAAAAGCAATATGAATGTGATATTTTATCAGTGGAGGTGGTGTGTTGACTCACAGGTCACAGAGATGTTTCGGGTAGACACGACTGCATCATTGCCAACCAGGGAACACTTGTATTCGCCAGCGCTGTCGCGTTTGATGCCAGTCAGGTTGTACGTATCAGAGTTCTCCACCAGCACCTTCTTTCCCTGAAGGGGGACAAAACAGGGTCAGGTTAGAAAAACAAGAAAGAGGGTGACTCATACAGGACTGGGCACTGGTGTGCGTGTGTATGTGTGTGTCTGTGTGTGTGTGTGTATATAGGTGTGAGTGTGTGTGTGTGTGTGTGTGTGTGTATATGGGTGTGTGTGTGTCTGTGTGTGTGTGTGTGTGTATATAGGTGTGAGTGTGTGTGTCTGTGTGTGTGTGTGTGTGTGTATATGGGTGTGTGTGTCTGTGTGTGTGTGTGTGTGTGTATATATAGGTGTGTGTATGTGCGCACGCTTACGTGAGCATGTGTGTGTGCGTATGTGAGTATAGGTGCGTGGGTGCATGTGTGTGTACAGGTGTGCGCATGTGTGAGTTTGCGTGCGTTTGTGTGTGTGTCTGTGTGTGTGAGTGTTGGGGGTGACCTGCCTTGAGGTGAAAGTTGAAACTTGTGGGGGGAGGGTTCCCATCAGCCTGGCATTTCAGAGTCACGTTGTCATCCTCCCTTAAAGGCTCTCGGCCAATCACCTGGAGCGCCACCGTCTCTGTGGGATCTGCAGAGACAGGGGATAAAAATCAGACCATTCCCAGTTTTCCTCTTGCCTTCATCTATCAGGCCAAATCTCGCCACGGAAAAGTGTCTCCATTGAAAGATTCAGCAGAGAGAGGCATATCGCTTCTGCACCCCCGGGCACCACAGAAATCTTCTTTCAGAAAAAGTGATTCTCCAGACAGAGTCTTATGTGCATTGTGTTGCAAAACAGTTTTGAGCCTCTCCAACACTCAGGTAAGAACCGTTGAAATTACCTCTAAAACCGTGCTCAGTGATCTCCTCACAGTTTCTACAATTTCTGCCCAACATGTTCAGCCATGATTATTCCAAATTAATTAAGAAAAAGGCCAAGCTAGTACAGAGGCTTTTCGGCTAACAGAGACTGGTAATCCATCTCTTTGTCAGAACACCACCGCAGCCTCAGAAACCAAGGGGCAAGTCATCAGCTTTTTATCATTTTATCATGGCAAGGTCATCTGGTCTGCCATCTGCACCGGCGCCAAAGCGGCCCCTAGGGGGCGCAGCTGTCCACTTACAGTGAATGGGGAAGATCTCGGGCGCAGACACTTGGACAGGCCCCAGGCTGTCCTGAACGTTGCAGGTGAACTTGGCGTCCTTGTCTTCTTTCTTAGCGGTGTACTGCAGCTTGGAGGAGGTGGTGGAGAGGCCAGTCGCCGGGTCCACTGTGACGCTCGTGGTGATCACAGTCTCTGTAATGAGCACACGCAGGAGATCCAAACGTCCTCGTTACAACCAAAGACAGACATTCATCTTAATAAATGCCCGCAGGAAAAAAATACAGAAAATCGATGTCCATTAACAGTGACCGACGAGACTTTTTTTCATTTTCTTTGTTGATGTGCATTGGCTCGTTTGTGACCGTGTGTGTTGACCATTGCACAAAAATTCAATCGTATTTGCATCTGTTCACTTTCCTAGAAACACTAAAACAAATCGACATAATTTGAACAAAAATATTATGGAAACCTAGAACTCGGTGAGTCGGTATACATGTGAAGGGGCAGATATAGCTTACCAGTCCTATCACTGTTTAAAATCTGCCCGTTTTTGGCCCATGTTATGTTGGCTGCGGGGTTGGCGTCCATAGCAATGCACTCTCCAACCTGAAAAGAGACGCACATTTTAAACGCCTACATGATCTGGCCCTCCAGTCACCGGATGAAAGGTGAGAAAAACGGAAATCCGCGCAGGGCGCTTAACAACGCGGGGACATGCATTTTTATAATCAATTTCGTTTTGTGCTGGGTCTGTTTCTTTTATACCCACCACAGCCTAAAGAATCAAAGATTAAACTGCCCCAAAAAAACACCTTCAAACATTTGTTCATTGCTATCCCTTCCAACAGTAACAAATAAAAAAAACACCTAAATCTGAATCGCAAATGATTTTTTATTTGTTGTACTATGACACAGTACTGCACAAACAGCTATGAAATAGCGACTCTTAACCGAGCCAACGACTAAGCAGCAAGCGCAACATTAATTGCACTCCGGGGGGAGTTTAACTCTGACTTTGGCTGAAGCGTCTTGCTCAGAGATGCGAGACGGGACACTACACCCCTTTCCTGCTTTTCTCTCCCCCAGGAGAAACGGTATGGCAAAATACTCTATTACAGAGAAGGCTGGAGTGGCATTAATAAAGGTGTAGAAGAGCCCTGCATGTGTTCCTAATGTCCCCCAGCAGCACCTGGAGGGTGGTGGCTGGTGTGGGTGAGCAGGCCCAAAGGGCAACACAAGTACCCTGGTTATATAACAGGCGGGCGGGCCTTCTGGGGTTAGGGAAGATGGCAATGCTTCTCGATGTAAAGCGCTAATGAGGCGCTTTCGGGAACACGTGGAACTTTTCTCTCTCTTTTCTGTCCGCTCGCCGCTGCTGTGCGGATCTCTCAGACCAACCGCGGTGGATGTGCCTCTCATCCGGCAGCCTCTATTACAGGCGCCGGCACAGGATCGAGCCCCGACCTTCCACCGCGCTAATGCGCCGCCTGTTTGCAGGGAGCAGTTCAAAGCCGGCGTTCTGAGTAGCATCGTAGCCCTTACTCTGCATGTGGAAATAAAACGGCACTTTGAACATGACAGCCCTTGGTGGGTTCTCCTCACAAAACACAGCCGCCGTCCACGACCCCCACCCCCCCCACAAACTGCCTTCAACCACTGAGCTTAGTTTTTTGCAGCGTTGTACAACATTAAAGGGCAGGGGGAAAAGTGAACAAGGAGTAATCATGAAAATAAAGAAATAAAACACTGAAAATCACCACAAGCATATAAAAAGTGTTTTAAACGAGAGGAAGAACTCTGATACTGTGTCTCTCCCCTGAATATGGAGGAGTAAGTGCGTAAGGGTCCCCCGTCTAAAGTCTCACCATGGATATGAAGCCACTGTGATGGTCCTCTAATTAAGCATCCTGTCTGCATTTGACACATGTTTCCCTGCAATTCAAACCTCCACTTCAAGATTCTCAGTGAGTGCCAAAAGTCACCCAGCTTTTAATTGGATCGCTTAAGTTACGCATTACACGTGAGCTCGGAGATACTTATAAAGGGTGCCTGCTGCGAATCTTTATAACCTGCATACAGACATTTAATAATGTACGCACTTGAACAGCAGGAGTGTAACACAGAAACACAGTAGCGTTGCGTTTTGTGCGGAGGCTGTAACGCAGGCGAAACAGGGGTCGCCCTCGCCCCATGGATGAAGCCCGGGCGTGTAAACACCGTTCTCAACTCACCGCGGTCAATTTTCCGTTTTCCAGCTTTGTGGCTTTGTCTTTGATCTGCGGCGGTAATGGTGTCTCTGGAGAGAGAAAAAGATTGCAGCACTGCTCAGACGGAAATATTGAATTGCGCTTTCAGGCATGTCGAAAACGGGGTATCACTCGAGCACACGGAGGCGAGTGATCGCTGCTGTACTTAAAATCATCTGCCGTACCATAAACATGCACGGAGGGGGGGGGAAGGAGACCTTCTCCCGATGCGTTTTGTGCTGCAGAGAGGCTGAGAATGTCCGTCATTTGGAACGCAATCTCTCTGATCTCCTGTGCTGTGTCAGCGCTGATGCCACCGTATCTAGCGTTCAGCTGGGTCCCAAATTAAACCTTTAATCCGCCCACCACCAGCTCGTTTCATCTCTTCAAAGTGCTCCCGCGTTTTATCCGAAGCGATCCATCACTTTGTGATGTCTTGGAGACTGTTCAGGCGTGGCTGCCAGGTGCCGGCACTTACTGTAGACCAGGACTTTGGTAGGGTACTCCATGATGTCCTCCAACGCCACCACCATGCAGGTGAAGATCTTCTGGTCGTCCAGGGTGGCCTGGGTGATGAGAAGGTCGAAGTTGTCCCGCATGCTGACTCTGCCCTGGTAGCTTCCTGTGGCTTGGATGTTCACCTCGTCCTTGTTCGCCTGCTTCACCAGCAGGTCGCCGGGCGCGCCGTTGACTTTGTCCTGATCGCCGTTAGTAAGCAAGACAAACGTTACCCGAGCGTTTTGAGGAGTTTCCCCCCCTCTAGACTTCTCCCTCGAAGGCGGCAGGTATCATCACAAGGGATTAAATGATCCAAAATGACCAAAACCATTACCAGGGCAGCCATTACAGCAATACTAACTACAACCACATTAGCCTGTCAACATCACAGCCGTAATTTATACTTTACATTCCCTGTAACTGCATATACTTATCCCTTTGTGCAGCGGATTAATTGAGTAGCAAAGCTGTATGTTACAGGTCTGCCAGCTGTCTGATAATAATGCAAAAATGAGCCAAGCAAGTGCACTTTACATTTACATGTTTGGAATTTTATTTAAAGCACATAATACTTATAGTTTAACTTTATTTTGTGGTCCAATTGTATCTTGTATTTAACCTTTTTTCAAGAATTATACTTTTATCCAGAGGGAGTTTGCTTTTGTTGCCTGAAATTAAAATGACATAGTCAAATAATTCATCCAGTGTCTTGCAGTGTCCTGACTGCCTCTGGGGTAAGGGAAAACATTTCCAATCTTTCCCATTTTGTAATTGGGTTTTACGGTTTTTTTAAATGGTAGTTATAGAAGTGACTAATTCTAGTTTTAAAAATTCAAAACAATTAAAAAAAAAATTCACTATTACAAATTAAATTTGATTGATTGATAATTCCTTTGCATACTTACTTAGCATGTATGTCTTTTATTTTTAAATTATGCATTCATATCCTTATTTGCGCACAGAGACTGCATTAAGCTATATACACATTCTATAGAAAATACAATAAAATAAAAAAGAGTCTTTCACAAGTAGGCTAACAGCATTATATGGATTTTTACAACAATGTATCTCCAACATTTTCTTGTTTTTCCTCGCTAGGTTAAATAAGTTATTTTCGTTTGGTTTATTTCACGTGTGTATTTGTACATGAGTTAATTATACACTATCTTAAGTGAATTTTAGTTCATTTTGAAATGAAAATGCAGATCTTGTAAATCAAAGAAAACGATTAACCAAGGCAAGGGTATTGCAGTCAGAAGCCAAAGTCAGTTAAAGGTCTGAAATGTATATAGAACACTGGTCTGGGTATAAATGTGTCTTTGTCAGCTGTTCTCTAACAAGATTTAACTAGCATGTTCCCTTATTAGCCTTTTGTCACCAATTATTGTTAATAGGCGAGAGTCCATGATTACTATGAATATCGGTAGCATTGACATAAGTTTGTCGTTACTGAATGCCGTTTTCAAGTATTTACAGAAACAACATCAATTGTCAATAAAGCCTTTAGACGTAGGTTTCAGCGAATGTGCTCAAACTTGTAGCTGGTACTGTGAGTGTAACGCGGTATGGCAGCCGTTGTGGGGGGCAGCGCTGAAAGCAACATTTCGGTAATACCGTGGCGCTTTCTGCAGAACCTGCAACCTTGGCGAGAAGTAGATGGAGTTTTCTCGAAACACTCCTCAAAGCTGCTTAAACCGCTGTGACTCTGCACCTTAGCAGGAATAATAGGCCCAGCATTTGATGACGAGGGCTAAAATACTTACATATTTCCATTTTGTGAACATGAGTTCGGCTGGCTTGGCACCTGCTCGGTTGCATGGCACTTCAATTGTCTCTCCATACTTGGCTATGATGGTTTCTAAGCTGATCGCTGAAAAGCAAAAAGCAATGAATAAGTGTTTTAAAAGAATGTAGTTATGGTCAAAGTGTTACCCGCAGAACAGGAATCTAATTGACACTATGGAAAAGAAGTAAAGATGGTGACGGGTTGTCATTTGGAAACGCGGGGAGCCCGGGCACAGACATATTTTACATTTGTACACATAAACCGACACAAATGTGTGACACAAGAGTATTTCCCCTATATTGGCCACTGTTATCACTCACTAAAACAACTATATACATTGATTTCAGTGGCAAATAAATGTCTAAGAATCACATTTAAAGCAGAGAGAGTGAACAAAGAAAAGTGAACATTCATCACCTTTAACTCTAAAATGCATCTTCTGTTGTACCTACTGTATATTAAATATGTGTTGCTTTTCTGAAATCATGTTAGATTAGCTACAGTGAAAGCCCATTGGCAGAAACTAAAGGACAATCATTAAATGATTTGCTCTGATATTGCACTGGTCATAAGGGATTGGCTACTAATCATGAGAATGTGTTGGATGGTTTTTACATTACTGCTGAGTGCCGATCGATTTGGCCTATGGCTGATAGAGAAGGAAAAGTCCACATGCGTTCTGCTATTAGGAGGACAAGACTTAGCGGGACACAAAATCCTAGCGAGACATTTTCAAGCAGCTGAACCAAGCAAGAGCAAACTCTCCTGTGGAGCTGCCAATGGACCGGGGCTCAGTAGCTGGGTTACTCCAGTGGGACATGTGTGCTAGACCTGGGCCCCACCACAAGCGCGCGCGCGCTTTCCTGGGGAACGGCATGACTCCTTGACAGATAGGTTGCTATGGAAACAGGGCCCAGTGGGCAGTGGAGAGAGAGCTGAGAGTGATGAATAGGACTGGAGTCGGGGGAGTGGGGTCTGAGGGGTCTTTCATGGTCCAAATGCTTCCATTACTCCGTTCTATCTAGGAGTTTCCAGTTAAAGGGAGTGGGCAGTCCGAGGTCAGGCGTTGGTCAAAGACCAACCAAATTGGTGTTAGCAGCACCTCGCGGAATACTGCAGAGAGCTATTCACACTTGAAAAGAAACATACCTGACCCAACATGGTCTGGCCCTGTTGTGTTTCTCAGTTTCACATTCAATTTCACATTCAATTGTACTGGCAAAGAAAGGGGCTAAAGCGTCTGATTAAAGAAAGAGTGCTGGCACAGTCCTACAGCAGTTTAACATTTAGATTACATTTACCTGCAGCTAAAAGTTAAAAAGGGAAGCTAAAAGTGAGCACACCAGACCCTAGTTGGGAATCAAACCCGACTGCTTTCAAGAGGCACGTCTAGCCGGCTGAGCTAACTCACGGAAGCAATCAAACGGTTCAAGACAGTGAAACTCATGTTCGACAAGCACCACTGTATAAGATCTCTATCGGTAATAAGCAGCGTATAGTTCCAAAAGCTGGCTAGCAGAGTATCGACGGATTTCACTGCAAGAATAGCCGGTCTAAGCCGGGCTTTATCTGGATTCCTGCGTTTGTGATTAGACGACATTTCTCTGTCTCAGACGGGGAATAAAAGTTATTGTCGCTCTCAGAACAGGAATCCGCCCGCGTGCACAAATGCACAAACTAAGCGAAAGCGGGGTAATGAAGCGAAGATGGTGACGGATTGTCATTCGGGAATGCGGGGAGCCCGGTTACAGACAGCCTCGATTGGCTGTCGAGCAGTTTGTAAAAAAAACTACAGGAACAAGTGTGGGTAAACAAAGCCCGGCTGCTACCTGGGCAGGTGAAGACCACCATGACAGCCGCGTTGTCGCACACAGGGTCGCCGGCTGGTTAAGGGGAGAGACAGACAGCGCCAGGCTTAACAAGCCTCTTCTTTGGCTGAGATAAGGCGGGCCCTGGCACTGTCAGGAAGCGGACTCCGCCGCCTGTTTCCCGCGCCGCGCACAGCCAAACTCGTCAGACCTCTTCCCTCCTTCCCACGCGGCATTCCGTTCGCTCGCAACGCGCCAGTCAATGGCATTTTCCCAACATGCCAATAAATTACTCATCTTTTATTATTGCTGCTGTTGTTTTTCAGGATAAGCCGTTGAAACGAAAATTTTCCTTCACTTCGTCACAGGCAATTTGCTTTCCCAGCCCGAGTGTCTGGTTTCCAGCCATTAGTCCTGGAGCTGTGAAAATCTGGGCTGTGTAATGAGATCCCTCAACAAACATTCCACCCGTAAAAGCCAAAGGTCAGCAAACATCCAGCACCACGGGTGACCGTGGGGGCCAGCGGGCCGGCTTCACGCCTAATCGCTCTCCTCTCCCAAACTTCAGCACCTTACGGAACCGGGATCTCACGGAGGCCTCCCTTTCTAAACAACCTGTCAGACCGCTGTGCAATGCTCAGCCACCATATCACAAAGCAGAAGAAAACCGACAGGGGTCTGCATTCTGCACGTCTACTGCCGCACAATGCAGAGTGTGTGGTCCTCAATTTCACCTACTATTACCTCCATTAGCTCATTGAACAGGCAGACAATGACAATCTTTGCATTAATACATAAGAGCTTTGAGAACAGCACGCTAAATACAAGTGGCAAAAATAAAAATAAAACATTTTTTGGTAAGATTTTCAAATGGAGTATAGAATTAGGGCCCCCGTAAAAATTAATTTAGTGCTGTCAGTATAAAAACCACTATACGCACTGGCTCATGGAACATTAAAAAATAGCAATTCACAAATAATCATTGTGAAGAGGGACAAAGGGTTTCCTTTTCCAAGCAGGTAATTTGATCTTCTGGTACAAGCATGCAAATCATTAACACAAAGCGATTCTCTTTTTCACCGGCTCTAAGGAGCGACAATTTGCCGTCCTCAATCAACCACCATTTCCTCCCCTCTCTCAGCAGCTGTTCTGACTTCGGGGTGAAATTATTCACACAGGGAGTGCTTTCAGCAACAGTACATTGCACAGGCACATTGTTGCTGGAAAAATCTGTTAAAAATGGGAGCAGAGAGGTGGCCCGTTTTGCCCGGCGCACCCTGGCGGAGCTGATTAAACAAACCATTCTGCAAGTCAGGGCCGGGTCCGAGTCCGTGTGGTCTTTGAAGTGAGTTCGGCGGTTGCTTGTCAGGCACCGCCTGTGAACTAAATTCAAAATAAACCCCTTCATCCTCCCCCACCAGATCTTGGGCTGTTTTTTCTCTCTCAGGAAAACTTCTTTGTTGCTTTTACGATAATAGCAGAGCCTTCTCCCACTTGAGATGCCGGGGAAATCAACTCTACTCCACCGGATTGCGGCCCTCTGCATTCGTAGCGACCAGAAGCCGCCGTGCGAGCAATCAAACCCCCGACTTGTTAAGGGCCTAAGAGTGGCAGCTGGGCTGAGTTTTTCGTTCAATCTTCCAGACTAAGAAACAGCTGGGAGAAATAACCGCGTCCCCGTCACTGGCACCTCCCCTATGCGTCGCTCCATCTGCTGACAAACTTGCATTATGATCGGGGCTTTGTGGGGACTTGTTCGCTGCGAGCGTGGCATTATTTAGCGAGCGCGTGAGCCTGCTTCGCTCTCAGGGGTACAGGCTGTAGCGAAAAGTTCTCGATTTGTCCCCTGCTCCCCTTTTAACAGCTTATATGCTACCGCGGTTCTAGCAGAAAAGTTTGTTGGCTGTCCCTTGGTGTACAAGACATGCCAGAAATAAATTAGGCTGAATGGGACATTTGCCATACAGGGGTTTAGATTACCTCAATCAAGCTGTTGATTAATTCCGCTTTAAAGCCCTTACAGAAGTATTTCCTCAGCTCCATGTTGAATATTCCCTTATAAAATCAAACGTCAGCTAAGTTTCTCTGTCAGAGATGCAGATCCCAAATGCACTATGTACATTTATTATGTAAAAAGTATTAGGTGTTTTTGCCCTGGGCAAAGTTTCTGTTCATCATTTAGGTTTACCATGCTTGAATAGTCTGCATGCAGTAGGAGGGATCCAAAATGGATGAGAACGATACAAAACTCCTTCAAAGTGAAGACCAAAACAGAAAGCTGCCCAGAGTTCAAGTGGATGAAGACTCAAATCCAGCAGAATCTCAGGATTTGGGGCCCCTTTCAAATATTAGAGTTGTTATGGAGAATTAGACTGAAGATAACCTTGTATGGTACAGTACAGCCTGGGTGAAACGAAAGTACGTGCTTTACAGCACCGCAGGGTTTGAGGTAATAGCTACTTTAGCGACATCGGGTCAACCTAATTAGCCTCACTTTTGCACCATCTATGCACAACCCAGCGGTTTTGACCATGCCAAGATGCTGCAAGCGTTCTGGTGAGGAGTGAACGTGGCGCTCCTCTGTTGTGAAGGAACATATACGTGCGTTTTGAGACAGGAAGAGGCAGCATTTCTCAAGGCCTGATTCATCTGCCAAGGAGCGGTGGGGCTTTCGGGAATGCATAGCACGACGCTGTAGCGGACGCTCCCAGGAGTGGTGGGGACAGAGCACCAGCGCAGCCAGACGGGGGCGCTACAGTGAAGAGGGAAAGGTTCGGGTGCCTCTGGTTAATGAGTCAGGCCCTCCATCTCAGACCTTTCTTTTCTCCCTGAATTTTTAAACATGCAGAGCCAGGTTTTTGCCTTCACCCCCAGGGGCAAGGGTTAAAAGCCCAGGGCAGATTGAACAAAGGGATTTTGGCGCACTTGGTGGAATAGAGTGGTATCGGGTGTCTGCAAATTTAAAGGACGCACTGGTGCCATCTGGGACATGCGGCGCACAGTGCGCCGGACGTGTCGGGGGCAGGCATTCAGCCGTATCGACTTTTCAGCACTTAACAGACACTTGTACTCCATAAACGCTAACCCGCTGGCCATACGCACATCCGTATAAAACATCAATAGCCGTTTCTGTGACCATCTGTACCTAAGGACGCAGGGCACTGCGCGTCGACGTGGAAACCGAGCCGCCTCTCATACGCCTACGGCCCACCCGTCAAAGTTAAACGTCGGGTGCGCCAGCTATAAATCCACCCTGTAGATGATATTATAACAAACGCCGCTGTTCACTTAGCGTCCTCAATCTGCCCTCCGAGTCATTAAACATGTCTGATGGGCTCTATCCGTGGAACGGGGGAGGAGTTTAGCACGCCAAGTCACGGAGACGACAGAGTCCACAAAGCGCAGATCTGATCTCACTGATAGCCGAGCGCAATTACCGCGCCTTGCAAATGTGTCGTCAAAGGGGCTTTTGTTCAGCCTGACGCTGCCGCTTGCCTTCACTTACATTTCCTATGAATTCTATTTTCTCTCAGCCATCCATTTCACACTTTGTCTGGGCTTTTCAGTGTTGCTTACTCAATAATGAGGGGAGCTGGCAAGAATAGGTCAGGGAAGGGTTTCCAAGGGCTGGCTGGAGTCAGTATTTACTCACACTTGTCTGTGTTCCCGCCATGAGAAACACCTCCACCCTAACAAACTGGAAAAACGGGTCTGTATCGCCCTAGGTAAGAACATTTTTCAAAATGAGCGCTGCCTAATTTTTTAAAAACACTACATAGAGCCCAGAGAGTGGACTACCTTAACGGCAAACATAAGCCGTAATGGAGGACTGTACAAACAATTCTAAAATCTCAATGTTTTTGCATTTGGAAAATAAAGGATATTTACACCATAGGGCCAAAGAAATTGACATTGTACAGTGGGTAGGGTAAATACATTGAGAATAGTAGGCCACACCTGCACTGCGTCCATCACAAGCCAAAGCCAAAACCCGCCAACTAAGAGGTGCCCATGGCGCGCTGTAATCCAATAAGAACGCTCTGCAGGATCTTCCCCCTGGAGTCCAGATGCTGAAACTTGTGCACAACTCCTCTTACACTAAAGCATCGGTGTAGGGACTGAAAGTCGAAGGACCTGGTTTGTGCTCCGCTTAAACACATAAAGGGAGAGCTGGCCGTCAAAGAGCGGATAATAAACGGGAGAGGAGGACTCCCCACCAAGCTAAGCGACTGAAACACACACCAAACGAGGGGGGAGTAATGAGTCCCGTTGCTTTGTTGGAATGGAGGAGAAA
>JAOYSI010026151.1:12926-32838 GCA_025775065.1 Hiodon alosoides | reverse complement strand
TTTGTCATTAGCCTGATCCTCAGCCGGTGCTGATGGGCGTGCCCGGACCTCTCCCGTGCGTGTATTCGAGACGGACGTGTGGCACACATACGTTTCAGTGATTCACTACGGTAGTAGTATACAGTAGGGGATAAGGCATAGTCTTCAGACTATGTGTGCAGTAATGACGTCCAGGTTTTGATTTTGACATCGTATCCCATGGAATTTAGGAAGATTCTGCTTATCTGTTACGTTTTTGGATCCATGTTTTACACTGTAACCTGTTTGCAGCATTTTGCCTCAAAATGTATTCAAGATAAGCCTGTTAAGCTGCTCTGAAGTCCAGAGTTGGAAAGAAGTGTGGGGGAGGAAGATATGGCGTCATATTGTCCTTGGCCTACTGACCCCAGGTCTACTGTTCTTTCTCTTCCTCTGCTGCAGGATGGTGGTGGAGCTCCATAGAAAGGTATCTAGCCTGATTGAGTTCCTCAAGCAGAAGTGGGCGGTACAAGACCATCGCATTGTATCCTTCTGGCAGAGTTGTATCAATTATTTAGCCAGTTGTTTCTTCTGGGACATTTGGAGATTTTCAGGCAAATATACCTTAAACATAGATTTTTCGATTGTCTAATAATCCTGTTTTTAAAGTGCATTAAATTTCTAGTACATCTGGTGGTGCAGTGGTTAAGGTGAAAGGCTTGTAACCAAAAGGTTAAGTGGGTAGTGTAGAGATTGTAATCTGTCTAAGTCGCTTTGGATAAAACCCTCTGCTAAGCGACTAACTTGTAACTTGTAGTAGTGAAAGGGTTTTGCCACAGTTTTTGGGGTTTTTAGGTTGCTAGATTGTACACCGGTCTTGCTCTGGCTCTCTGCCTTAACCCGCACTGTCTAGTGGAAGAGCTTAGAGGAGCGGGAGGCTCTGGAGGGGCAGCAGGAGGAACTCTTCCTGTACCCAGCTGAGAGCAGCACGTTAACGGCCCTTCCCGGCGTGGCCCGTGTGGTGCACTCCAAGGCGTTCTGCACTGTCCATTGGCAAGAGAGCGGAAAGTGCCGGCCCGGTGCCAAGGATCTCCCTGCCGCACAGATCCTGGGAATCCAGGCAGTGTCCAGGGGCCCCGGCCGACAGGGGCGTGGGGGAGCGGGCGAAACGCGGCGATGGGAGGGCGCGGCGGCAGAGGGTGGTGAAGATGTGACGTCAGGTGGAGCAGAGGAAAAAAGCTCCCTCTCGCAGAACGTCCCCTCTGCATCAGCTCTTCCTACGCCTGCTCCTCCCCCCCCACCTGCTTCTGGACAGAGGGAGAAGAGCGGACAAAATGCAGTGGAGGGTGATGTCCCCCAGCTTGAGGGGAGGGGGTTCTCAGAGGAGGGAGTGCCCATCAGGGAGACGGGAGGGGAAAAGGCAGTGAAGGACTCTGAGGAACAGGGAGTCGGCGTGCCGACAAAGGAGAGCCTGTGTTCAGAGATCAGCCTGTCACCCAAGAAAGATCTGTCCACTTCTCTTGGGGACAGCGGGGCAGCAACATCTTGCAGAGAGGAAAGGACTACTATGGGGTCTCAGTCTCCAGAAAGCACTGGGGCAGGAACAGAGGCCCCGCCTCCAAGTGTGGGCGACGTTTGCACTAAAGAGTGCCGGACCTCAGAGGAGGGCTGCCCCAACCTCCCACGGCGAGGAGTCGGGCCTACTGGGAAGGAGGAGGCCGGCGCAGGGGTGGGTCCGGGTGCGAGGCCGCCCCAACAGATCAGAGAAGAGGGCTGGAATGCCCGCAGCACGGAGAACGTGACCCTGGCCGAACTCTACCTCATGCTGGGAAAGCCCGGGACGCTGCAACTGGAGTATGAGTGGCTGCCCGTGTCCCGGGAGGACGGGCGCCCACATCCCAGCCCCCAGCCCCTCCCCACTGTCCACCGCGTCCTGCGCTGCCTGCTGCGGCTGGTGTCTTCGGAGGTCAACCCCAAACCGGTGAGTCCTGCCTTGACAATGCTCAGATTTTCCACTAGGGGAGCCCTTTCGTCGTTTTCCTGAAACGGCCTAAGATTTGCAATACTACAGCTAAATACGGATGGTTATACCAGATAGGTTGTTGTTTTACTTGTTAACCTTTTCTCTTTGTCAAAACACAGAATTCATTATTTCTCTCCGCAGGCCTCCGAGTTATGCTCCACGGCCACCTCCCCTGTGAAGCCCACCCATGAGGAGCAGTCCTTCACCCCACCGGGGAAGGCGCAGGCGCTGGGAGTGCGCAGTCCCAGCTGCGGCCGGCACCAGGCCTCCATCCGAGGGGGTAAGTGTTCCCTTAGCGTCTGAAGGCTATTCCCAGAGCAGTGTCACCCCGGGTTCGGTCCCCTCTCAATTACTTTCATATGATCACTGCTTCCTGAAAGGCTGATGATATGGAAACGCGCTTTCTAAAAATAAATCGATCGATTGATTGACTACATTCTAAACTGAATGATGGTTAATGGCAAGTGGGTGAGTGAATGCTGGATCAACGGTAAGTGAATAAGGAGTTGCGTGTGTGTAAGTTGGTAATTGGGACAGTGGATTATTTCATTGTTCACAAGTTCATCAGGTGCTCCTACGCAGGTAATTGTCTTTGGAAACGTTTCAGCGAGAATCTCTTTCACTGTGGACAGTTGACCCGTTCCTCTGTCCCCTCTAGGTGTGCGAAATCTCCCGCGCTCCTTGATGGCGGCGGGAACCTCCGGCGATGCGGACAGTGGCCTCTTCGCCGTCCCCAGCACACTGCCCCCAAACAGTCGCTATGGCGGCAAGATGTTCTCCCCCAACAAGGAGGCTGAGCTGGCTTTCCGACAGCAGCTGGACTCCATTAGCGTGAGTCCCCATTCCCCCTTTATCTGGTTGGTCCAGTCCGGTCCGGTCCGGTCTGGTCGATGTCTGCCCCATGTGAAGTGTGTCCCGGGTTAGTAATCCCCCTCAATGATTTTTTTAGTGAATTTGACCTTGAGTGAATTTTTTTGGCTACCCAAGTTTGGGCACAGAGGTAGCTTTCCCTTTATGACAGCCCACTATCGTTCTGTTCTTAAATTTTGGGACCCTGTGGATCCTATGAAATGTAAGGCACATTTCATTAAGGTTCGTCTGTTTAACTTGGGCTGATTTCTCCACTCAGATGAAGTCTGACATATTTCTGCCCAAGCAGAGGAAGACCAGAAGTCGTCACCTGCGGAAGCCGCTGGTGGTTCAGGTGAGGGCGTGGGCAGGCGTCGGCCTCTTTATCAGAAACAAGCAGGGGCAGTGCACCACTGCTGCGGCCGAGGATTTAAATTTAGTTACCCACAGCGCCCCGAGCAGCATGGGCAGCCAGCGGGTTCCCTCCACATATTCACAGACGTTCCTGTATGCCTCCGCTGTCTCCCCAGAGAACTCTCCTCCCTCGGACCACTGGGGACTCCTCCCAGCACGTCTGCTCCTTCTCCATCCTCTCCAACTCCTCCATCGCAGGTATCGGCCCGCGCAGAGCACTCCCGTCGTCTGCCTGTCTTTTTATTTATTTATTTATTCTCTCCGCACTCGTGGCTTGTGAAGATGTGTTGAAACTCATGCATCAATTCTTTACATAACACTAAAACCCTCTGAGAGATTGTGTGGGAGAGCAGACGTCTGTTAGACTCTTGCACTCCAAGCCTTCTTTCTATTAGCTGAAATGGTCTAAGCTCAGGGGAAGTGTTTTCAAATTGGTCTGAGTGGCATCAGTTTTATTTATTATTATTTTTATATTTTATGCAATTTTTTATCCAGACCGATGAAATCTGCTTTGATTAATTTAGACCAGTTTGATGTACTGAAAACTAAATTAAAGTTAATATTCTCTTGCACTTGAGTGTTCTCTAAGTGGTTATTAAATTAAATGCATTTTGTTTCCCTGAACCATTGTCAAGATCATTTCTTAATATAATTGGTTGCTAATAGTCCTTTATTTAATACTTATTAATTAATTAATTAATACTCATAAGTAAAATGGTTTTACAGCATCATGTTTTTTTTTAAACATTACCATTCACTTTTATTGAATAGTTATAATGAAAATGATCTTGAATGAGATCCTCTGATTGGTATTACCTTATTAAAAGTACTACGTCTTCTTCCTTTGGCTTGGTATGCCCTTTGCTATATTTATTTCTGTTTTAGAAAAGATTATACTTTTTTTTTTTTTTTTTTTTTTTCCTTTCTTTCTCTGAATACCACAAAATATGTTCCTCACTTGAGACAGAAGTCGCCTTTTTAAATAGGTTTAAAAGCAGCGGTCGAGCTAACCGAGTGTGTCTGGGAACGAATGATGAGTGAAGTCTGTCACCTAGAGTCACCAAGAGTATGGTGTACTGACATGGGCCCCTGTTGGCTTCTCTGTTTCTCTCCCAATCTCCCCCTTTCAGGCACAGGCTCCTTTCGCCCCATCCAGCCTTCTCTGCCTTCCTCCTCCCGCTCCCTTGTCCCCAAAGCCACGCCCAGCCAGCTCTCCAGTAAGGGGCCCTTGCTGTGCACACACGCATGTTATACGCATCACATGCAGACTCGGGCACACATGTAATACGCACTGCATACGTTGTAAACATAAATGTAGTTTAAACTCAAGCAACGCGCACGATGCTCTGAATCCGTAATGATTTATTTGTCCGGTGCAACATGTAAAGCACAGTGTGTTGGCTGTAGGTGCCTCAGCTCAGTGGTCATGGTCTTTAATGTCACTGAACCAGGTTGAGCCGGGAACTGCAAATTAATCTTCTGTTGTAGTTCATCCACCTGTTGATCAAACAAGCCTGTCACTTGTTGGAAGCAGTGATGGTGGATATAGGATTAAATCTCTGTGGTTTGACTTAAATGCCATCAAATTAATCGGACAAATGCAAGCCATCTAATAGCAGGAAGAGAACCACTGTTTACGATTATTAGAGTTGATTTTGGATATATGCTCTGCACCAGGGATGCTAAGTGAGAGGCAGCTGCAGAACCCACGATGCTTCAGGATTTCCCTCGCCTAAATAATGGGTGGATTCCTTTTTTAAGAGCGTCTGGTGGCGTTAACATGCAAGATCAGGAATAGAGCGAGAACACATTTGATTTTATACCTAGCCCTGACTCCCTGAAACATTCTTCAGCCAGGCTGTAGCCTCGGAGCGATACGTGCGTCTCTAACATGTAACGCACGGCTGCTTGGTCTTCTCTGTGCTCTCTACGGCTTCCAGGCACTATTGATTTGGCTGCCAAGTCGGCAGGGATCATTCCTGGCAGCCCATCCCGTGAGCCGGAGGGAGCGAGTCCAGACAGTGCTCCCCTGGCCCCGGCAGTGGAGCCGGCGAGAGGCCTGGTCCACCAGCCCCCCACAGAGGTGAGTGCGGAGTTGTCACAGCAGTGAGGGTTACTGCACACACCTAGGGGATGTATTGTGCTGACAGTCAGTATTAACATGTATGTGAGTTAAGCTTTACTGTGGTTTTTAACGTTCATGATCACTGTTTTATTAAAAACATTCATTGCAAAATTTTCTTTATCTCAGCTTTTTATCTGGTTGAGGTGTGCTGGATTGCTAGATTGGAATCATGCTGCAATTGGGATTAGGCGGTGATCCTTTCGCCAACTTTGCTAATGCGTAAACTGTAGGTGGCCAGGTCTGTCTTTCCTCCTCATTGCTTTGTTAGCTGTCTCAAGCAGCTGCTTGAAAAGCATAAATGCGGCTAAATGGAAGTGCTTTTGATGGGTACATTACTTGCTGTATGGAAATGAGAAATGGACTGCCGAGGTTTAATACATTCACATGGGACAATCATAGACATTTGACCCTGGTGTTATATTTTTTTATTCTGCTCCGTTTGAACCTTTCCTGATTTGTCTTTTTACAGGTGACACTAAGCCACAGCCCCTCGCCGCCCTCTCCCACGGCGGATGCCGACAGCCTCCTCTCTCCTCCCAGTGTCGCCTCTCTGCTGGACATCTCGCTGCCCGGCCCGCCAGAGGAGGTGCTGTCCCAGGGTGAGCCCGTCACGCACATCAGCGACTCCATCATCGAGCTGGCCATCAACTCAGCGCACTACGGTGAGGCCCCGCCCAGTTTGCGCGCGAGCGCCGGCAGATTTTTCAGTCGTGGCGTTTAACGAGGCGTCACCGCCCCTTCTTGTAGCCGGCGAGCCCTCCCTCTCCCCTGCCAAGCTGAACGGCAGCGACAACTCTAAAGGCCTGCCCTCCCCTGCGGGGAGCCCGCACCGGAACTGGATCCCGTCACCCACTCACGACCCGCAGTGGTACCCCAGTGACTCCAGTGACTCTTCGCTGGGCTGCCTGCTCTGTGAGTCCCGACAACGGCAACATGATGGAATGTTTGCAGATCAAAACTGTAACGTTTCGTTTTCATCACGGCACGGGTTTTGCAGTAAAGTTACATTTAAAAGAAGAAAAAAAAAAAAAAAGGTTGAATTCTCTTGCCCGTTATTACATGGTTTATTGGTATCTGTAACTGGATCCCTCGGAGTGAACTAATTGCTTCTCACACCAACAGCGAGCCTGATCTCCCCGGATAAAGGGCGAAAGATACTGCTGTCGCCCTCGGGCCCCTCTAGTGGAACCTCTCTGCTGGGGCCCAGCATGCTGGACGGCAGCTCGCACGACTCCTTCCACCCCCGCGGGCTTGCCGATGTTGGAGAGGTGCGCCGCGTCTACGTGCCCTTTCTGGGAAGTCTACCCACTGTTCTGTTCTGTTCTCTCGTGTTGGTGCACGTTCTCTTTCCTAAATCGCAAAGGCGTCATTTGCCGGTAGGGCTTGCCAGATCTGGCAGTAAGGTCAAAAATCGCCAATCCAAAAACCAAATTAAGTTGTAATGGGTCTGAAGTATTCAACTAATCTCGTTGTTGCAATGAGCAGGCACAGTGGGAAGCAATTTTTTAATATTGTCTGAAATGCACTGAACTAACTGCCGCTGTACAGGTCAGGACGTCTTCATTTTAAGGTGAAATCGCACCATTAGGTACTGTTCTCATAACTGCAGATTTTCGGTTATGCTTTATGGTTCTGTGGCGTCACATACTTTTCTAATTAACAACATGTGGGTTAGGCATAAAGCAGGAAGGAATATAGCAAGTTGTAAATATAGGTAAAACGGAGCTGCTTGCTACTATCATCTAACGAGAGTTATGCTATGCGTTATATTTATGTTATCTTAGCCTTGAAGAAAAGCTTGGATTTTTTTTTTTTTTTGATGCGGTATCAAAGATAAGTGATGCAATTGAAAAACTGATTTGAGAAATAGATAAAGAGAGGGTAGTTTTATTACGGCTGACGATGGGTCCCGGCCCGTGCTCTGTCCATATGCTCAGCTAAGTTTATAGTGGCCGCTACTCTAACCTGTGTGACTCTTCCTCCTGCAGGTGGACTCTCAACTCGCTTGCATGATGAGCGAGAGCAGCGTAGACTACATTGCACGCTTCAACGATTTGGCACAGGAGCTGTCCGTCACCGAGCCGCCCCTGCCCCCCACCAGCCACGGGAGCACTGGCTAAAGAGAAGGGGGTGACTGCGTGAGGGGGGGGGGCACCGGCGATGGAAACTTCTCCAGAACCGTCGAGAATCTTTGCGAGACAAACGAAGAGAATGTGCAATAGATGAAGGCAGAGCCTGGTGAGACTTTGTTTTGGTGACATGGAGCACCGAGACCGGCACTATAAGAGTGCTGTGGCGGGGACGTCAATCCGATCCGAGCCTGCCTCATATCCCGACCGGTCTCGGGAACAGCATTCGCTGGTTGGAGTTTCCCCCTCCCCACAACTGGTTGTGGTCCGAATTCAGAAGACGGCAAGGCTTTGGTCCAGCTGTTTTCCAGCCAGCGCTCTCTGTGAAACACTTCTTTAAAATTTGTACCTGAACAAAACATTGTTTACAAAAGCAAGGCTTGTTTAAAGAAAAGACTGCTCTGTACATCACAGCATTCTCATGCTTGTTTACAGAACCAAACTGCCATTTCTGCTCATTTGGGGGGTTGTCTTTTTAAAAAAAAATTTTAAACAAATTTTTTCAGCTTCCATCTAGAACAATATACAACGAGAGTTTGAGGTGAATGTATTGCTGTTGGACTGTGAGCAACTTAAGAGATTCTTAAATCTTTTCAAAATAAATTTAGTATACATGCTAATTACTAATGAGATTTATGTGAAATGATGCAGTCCCCCCTATATTTTCCCTGGTAAATTGACAATTTGTCCAGTGCAAAGTAACAAAGGTTGTCACTTCGCTTAATATTAAAACAAAAAAGTCAACGTATTTGTTGGTATAATGATAATGTAGTTTCAGCTTCCTGTACAAACTGAGCCTCCCCCCCTCCATTCAATCAGATTTATCCTATTGCACTGTTTGTATTTGTTTTTGAAGACTATAATGGAACAATGAAGATTTATGTATCGGAGCGCTATTGGGCACAAAACTGAAGAAGGTTTCTTTTGCTTTGGTAAGTAATGCTTATGGAGTAAATGACTGATTGGAATCGTAGGATAACTGATTAAATCTGGGGGCTCGTTTTAGACTGCAGTGCAGTTTGAGTCGGTTGAATAGTTTGTGTGCAAACTCTGTATAATAGGCATTATAGGATGAACATAAGGCTAAACTTCTGCCCTTTTATGAAGGATATATTCCCTATAGGCCTTCTTTGAGGGGGGAAGATGCTGTTTATGTCATTTTGTGACCTACATGCAGTTCAGTGAAGAACATGTGCTAATCCAAGAACAAAGGGAGTATGCTAACTAAGGCGGTATTGGATTCTTACGAATATTTGCACTCTTGATCAAATTCCTGGATGCCTGCAAAATAGATTTTTTTTCGAGCTATTTTTTTACCCTGTAGTTTGAAGTATCAGATTTTTAAGTTCACAGAACTAATATAAAGGCTAGTCACTTTTAGTTTTTGCGTGTTTGTTTTTTTTTAAACTGATGTGAATAAACTGTTTGTTAGAATGGACTGATGCATCAAAACAAATTGTATATTTAAAATCGAAAAAGCCATATAGAAGTGGTGTTCGTTTAAACTCCACACCAAGTCCTATGTTTTTGTATTTTTAAAAAATAATTTTCCCTCGTTAATGTATCTAATGGATCCCTGAGACTGAGGAGGGGAATTTGTGTAAACGGCATCTTGTAAATGGCTCTCAATTCTAGCTTCATATCTGTAAGTGTCATTTTGTGGCTCGAACAAAGCAGAGTTAAACAGGCTCCTGTGGACAGAAACTTTTATAGGTGGTTGATTTTGAGATAGAAGTGAGGTGCACTGGATTTGACTGTTGGGGAGTCCGTATTGCTACACTTTAGTCTCCCCTGTCCAAAAAACTCAGCCAATCAACTGGACTGTAATAGACTGAAGTGCAGGCCTTTTCCCTTTACTTACGGATCAGAAAATTAATTCTGGAGGACAGAGCATCTCTGAATTGGTCTAGCTTCAATTCATGGCAATTAAAAAGCAGCTTTTTTTTTTTTTTAGCAGTCTTCAGTTATTTGACAATATTTTATTACAGAATTTTCTTTTTATTTCTTTTCAAACTAATTTTCTGAGAATTCTCATGGCTGCATAACAATATAATATTGATATTAAAATGGTTGTCACTGGCCATTACAAATATCCCGGTAAAAGACCATAGTCATTATTGTAGTGTATGTGAATGGGCAGTTTCTAGTTTTAACATTTCTTGAAGAACTTCTATTAACGGACATGTTTTTATTTTATTTTTAATTGCTCTGTCAAGTGCATTTTAACACTTATTTACCTTTGAGTATTAATTATTCGTATGGTTCTAATGATCAAGTTTTTCTTTGTAATGAAAGAAGAGAAATACTCATTATCAAATGAACCACCAGTGTTTTTAGTGTAAGGAAACCTTTGCACAAAGTAGTTTGACCTGCGTCTTACACGGTTAGCACTTGCAACCTAAATGAGCTTGAGAGGCGACAGAACTATGAAAACCTCATGAAAATCCAACTTTTTACTGCCGGGTGTAAATTGAAACTCTGATTCTTCCATTAATTATATTCCATGTATATATTTACGTGTACACAAATTTGCATGTCTGTTCATTTTTAATCAAAAGCATATGCTTTCTTCCTCTGCTGTTGTTAAAAACAGGTTTTACCATCTTCTGTGCCGTTTTCCATTTACTTTTTGCTTTTACCCTAGAACTCATACACAACTGAACAGTGACACTCGATATGAGACTTTTATAAAGATGGAAAGATATGAAGCTAAAATGCGGATTATGTTTGACGGGACGCATTTGAGAATCTCTTGATTTGATGTGGAATTCTTTTTACTTGTGTTTGTTGATGTATATGTGCTATATATAAAACACAATTCCAAATCTGCTCTGACTTTTTGTAACATAATGTAAATTATTTGGACTATTTATTGTTAACAATTTAAAAGGGTGTTTTGGTTATTTAATATTCAGGCTGGAATGTAAAACCTGCTGTTTTAAGAGTTGCCAGTTTGTAAAAGGTGTTTTTACTCTTGTCGTTATAAATACAGTTTTAAGAAATCTACTTCTTGTTCTGTTTTCATAAAGCATTTGGGATTTTGTTATGAATAGATAATGAAACACACCCCTCAGTTATTCATTTTATTACATTTTTTTCTTTTGTTATAGTATTACTCAGATTATAGATGAAATACAGTATAGATAAAATAGAGCAGTAAAGGTTATATTCTTAGTAAATTTCATAATGCAGTAAATTAAGGGAGGCCAGTCTCTCTTAAGAGGACAGCTGTCTCCCAAAGTGGCCTCTTTGTCAATTATATTACACTGGTTAAAAATGCTGCGGTCCCTTCAAGGGAATGTGCTCCGTCAGTAACTCGACCAGGCAAACTTTGTATTCAATCCCAGAGTGCTGGTATTGCTAAAAAACAAATAATTGAGTGAGAAGGTGTGGTCAACCATGGAGGACCAGCTCTCCACTAATCAATCCCTTTCAGTGCTGGGGATAATGGAGAAGACTGCGCCCCTCATGCGTTCCTTACTCTCTCAATCCCTGACTGTAGCTAGTTGTAAAGCCCTTTCAGGAAGCAGGGAAGGAAAGCATCACTCTCAAAAGAACGGACTGAGTGGGGTTGTTGTCTGTGGGGCACAAGATAGACATCCATGGGGCACAGCCTACTCTCTAAAGTGACATGCAGTTGAGAGTGGTTAATTATCCTAATATACATAACAAGTATGAATGATTGTTTCCAAATTGGTGTAATGCTCAGTTTCAAAATTGTATTTATTTAATTAACAAACACATTTGCCCAGAGAAACATTAAGGTTTTTCCTTATAAATGTGGATATTTACTGAAGAAATTTAGATTAGGTACCACAACTAATTTTGGAGCAAATCGAAATCGACGCAAATGCAGCGTTTTACCGTCCACACCACACCCCATGCGTAGCCTACTTAACCACTCCATCTTTATACTTTAGCATTGTACTTTTAGCCTATTGTTACATTTGTTTTAATTATGTAATAACTTGATACATTTGATTAAGTGAAAATTAAATCACTGTTTGCTATGTAAAAAATTAGGAATATAATTGGAATTTCAAGTTCTAGTGGAAAAAAATCTGATTCCCTCATATTATATACATTACTGCAGTCCATATTATAGACGAGCCTTATTGGTCAGCGAACTAACTGAACTTAGTATAGGCGACTGTACTTCCGCTTTCTTCGAAACATTTGGGGTACTGGGCTTAGACCCACAGGTAAGGTTGTCAAATATTCAGAACAATAACAAACAAATTTAGGTAGTTGTATTGCCATTAAATACTCGTGCACTTCTTGTTTTTTTCCTACACGAGGACCCATACTATATTGGCAGCTAGCTTCATACAAGTCTTCAGTGAATATCACAATAGTCCTTGACTCCTTGCAGATAATTGAGTCCAATTCATTTTTTTAAATCACTCGTGGTAAAACATTATTTTAAAGTCTGAATAGGTAATAATTTGCTTTTGTTGGGCTAGTAGAAAGCTAGCGATGCATCATATCTGTTAATTTACCTATGTAGTTATCAAAGCAACATTTCCTCTTGTTCTTGTTTAACTATGCCATAGTCAATTGAAATTACATTAAATGCTATAAATTGATTATATCGTATGAGCTATTTGTGTGGCAATACAGTAAGTCATTATGTTACACGATACGTGATACTATTAATTGTTGCGTTAGCAATTTAGTTAGCTGTTCGCTCCTAACATTCATAGAGAGGGTATTTGTGTGGCTGTGTTATAAATGTAATAGATCTAAGTCTTATGAAACAGCGCAAGTGCTATGAGATATTTCTTAAATGTGAAAACGACTGTAAATTGACATGCCTGATGTGAGACTATTATAGTTACTGAGTGGCAGGGCTGTTGATTGTAGGAACTGTTTTTCCGATCTGCATGGGGCATCCACGTCAGTCCCTTTTGGCTCCCCCATTCAGTTTCTTATCTGTGTTAGATGTGAATGCTAAATGAGACCTAGCTAGTCTGACCTGATGTGCTATTTCCTTATGACATGTCCAGTACGAGTGAAAATACGAGTAGGCGAGGGTCCTGATGTATGGAAATGTGGTCAGCCTTGTCCTGGGCAGCCTTGGGGTTCTTGGCTTGTACCAGCTGCTACAGAAGTTCAAGAAGGGGGCCAAAATTCAAGATAATGTGGTGGTCATTACAGGAGCCAGTTCCGGTTTAGGAAAAGGTGAGTCCCCGACTGCTAGCCAAATACTTAAATTGGCTGCACATATAATAGGTAATTAAACTCCTCATTAGACCTGACCATGTCTCTGCCTATGATAGAGTGTGCCCGGGTGTTCCACGCCGCTGGTGCCAAGCTAATCCTGTGTGGACGGAATCGAGCACATCTGGAGGAGCTTGTCCAGGAGCTAGGCGGGATGGAGAACAGCCAGCAGAAGGTATGCCAATAGACCATTGAATTAGGCACAAATGACTACTGCATTTTACCTTTAGGGTTTTATTAAGTTGTTGCTATCAGTTTCCTGACATAGTCTTGACTGTTTCTCTCTGATTTGGTGTTTTCTAGAGGTACATCCCCAGCATTGTGACTTTTGACCTGTCACAAGTGGAGGCAGTCACTAATGCAGCACAGGAGATTTTGAAGTGTCATGGACATGTAGACGTCCTTATCAACAATGCTGGAATTAGTTTCCGGGGCAGCATTTTGAACACTAGCATTAAAGTCCACAAGGAGGTCATGGACATCAACTACTTTGGTCCTGTAGCTCTTACTCAAGGTTAGCACAAATGTTTATTTTGTCAATTTTGTCATGGAAAAATTTAAATATGGAAGAACTGGAAACTTGTTGGTAAGAAAGATATTGATCCTATAAATGTAATTAAAAGCTTATTGTTATCTTGTAACTATGTTAGGAATCATCAGTCCCTAAGAGAAAGTTTTTTCTACTCATTGTGCTCTAAATTTTCATATTGTGTTTAGAGGGAAATCAAATCAGTTTTTTGCTAGTATAGAGGATAAATCCCATTCCGGAAAAATGTTATGGTGAGGTCTTAACTCCCACTGATCTACATGCAGCCCTCCTGCCCTCCATGGTGCAGAGGCGAAGTGGCCTGGTGGCCGTCATCAGCAGTGTCCAGGGCAAGATCTCTATTCCTTTCAGATCAGCTTGTGAGTATGCCTGTTGATATTTTAATAAATATGAGTAATATAATGATGTTGAATATTTAGTATTGTTAAACCTTTAGGCATAACAGTGAACCCTTGAGCTCTGTAATGGGTTGTTGAGGTCTGGTCAGCTGTATGATCCTAGCGTTGAGAAAAATGCTATGACGCACTGACACCTCATCCCCAACAGACGCGGCTTCCAAACATGCGACTCAGGCATATTTTGACTGCCTGCGGGCGGAAGTAGAGCAGTATGGCGTCAAGGTGTCTGTGATCAGCCCAGGCTACATCAGAACCAGTCTCTCCCTTAATGCAGTCACAGGGGACGGATCCAGATATGGCGGTGAGAACAAGGCAATGTACCTTAATGTGTCTGCTTTACATACTACATGTAGGCAGATGGGTAGATGTAAATGCTGACTTGCAATTCTATTGATAAGTTCATTCCGTCAGTGGGCATACATTTAGATAGGAAGAATGGAATTTACACACATAACCATCCTTGCATTTACAGTCCTGGACAAGAATACAGCGGAGGGCAAGGACCCTCGAGAGATTGCAGAAGCGGTGCTCAGGGCTGTCCTATACCAGAGGAAAGACGTGCTTCTGGCTGGACTGTTGCCTACTTTGGCTGTCTACATCCGCACACTTGGTCCTCAGCTCTTTTTCAAACTCATGGCCGCTCGTGCCAGAAAGGAACAGAAACCCAAGGATAACTGAACAAAGTCCCTCCTCGGCAGCTCATCTTGAATTTAGATAAGGGGAGACAAAAAATAATAAATAAATCCTGTCTCAAGCATTTCCTTTTCTGGACTCTGAAGTAATGTTTTCCAAGAATCAGAACTATCCACAAACTTAAATACATGGAAAAATTAAGATGTTTAAGAGAATCCTCTCCTTTAACAGAGATTATTCCTTTAATGTAGTATTTTGACCCTTTTTTCCACTCTTTTACAGAAAACTTCATTACAAGTATAACCAATTGCTGCCAATTACAGCATTAAAAAGCAGATTGTTTTTTTGCCTTCTCCAACCTCTGAAAAGCTGGAAAATGTGTGTTGCTTTCCTTTTCTGTCCTGCAAAGATTATACCCTTTATTCAATAAACTATGGAGAGTGAAAAGGAAGAGACATGAGGTTTGAAGGCGCCTGGTCGTACTTTCTCACCCTGTCCAGATCTGATGGCGAGATTCAAGGTGACACGCTGAGATGCATTAGAACAACTGGCAATTCAAAATTGGGGAGAGAAAAAACACACACACACACACACACACCAAAAAAGTATGGCTAATAAAAACAACATAAGTAACCGCGTGTCCAGTTTTTATTTGAGTGTCCCATATTTGAAAGCGAAGATACTCAGAAAATTAAATGATCTAGCTTAAATGAAAACCAGCTGGATTCTAAAAGGAACCCCTGACATTTCAATGGGTACAGGGGATCTGATATTCAATAGGTTCTATTATTTAGAACAATGTTACATTCAGTCACATTTCTCTTCTCCCAGAGAGAGAAAGGCTAAGTACAGGGCACTATAAAGTTAACATTTTCGGTCAGCTAGTGTCATTGGTAAGATACGAACAGTCACTAAAACTTTTAACAAAGCATGAGGTGGGGTTCACGTGAAAAATACAGTGAATGAAACAGAAAAGTGGGTGTTTCAGACATCCTGAAATTTAATGAAGAGGTGACTTTCTTACCAGCAATAAACGGTACAATAAAACATCTAAGGAAAAAGTATCAGTCCATTGTTAACAGGTTTGTCAAGTGCCACGGCATCACAGTTCTTATGATATTCACTTCAGCCCAAATGCCCAAGGGGAAAATTATATATAGAATGTATTTGATCAGTACACAAAACATTTGAAGAAAATATATACCTGTAGTTTTAACCATTTCCCTCTAGGACTATCCAACAACCAAAAACTTTTCATTTCAAAATAATAGAAGCCAAATACAATTTTCTATCTCTGGGGTTTTTTCCACTGATGCGGCCTTTTGTATTTCTTTGGAGTTTTTACTCATTTTGTCTCAAACTTTATGAAAAAATAAAATCATACAATGTAAAGTTCATATATCTTCTTGACACAGTAGGCCAGGGCAGCCAGCGCTACTGTGTTGTGGAGTCTTTTTCTGTGGATGTCGTCCTTCCTCACCAACACCACAGGGGTGGAAGAGGTGAGTGTGTGCAGAGGAAGGCGGGAGAGTTTCTGGCTGTCGTACTCCACCTGGTACTTGCAGCAGGGGTCGAACTGCCAGGAGATGCCATAGAGGGCCGAGCAGGCCACGCTAAGTGCCCCGGCTGGCAGGGCCACATAATGCAAGTACTCTAGTGGAAGTGAAATGGGGGTGAGCAGGCAGGCTGCTCCCGACAGCACTGCCGTCTTGTGCAGGCAGTTCCCCACAGAGATCCACCGGGCTGTCTCGTCAGCGATGCGCGTGGGCTCGATCACAATGTATTTGTACTGGGCCTCCAGGGCCTGCTCCAGCTCATACTCAAACTGGTCCTGGGCGTTCTCACCATTGTAAATCTCATGCACGATATAGCAGTCCGTCGAGGCCATCGCTCTCCTGTGCAAACATCAAACAGACAGTAAGGGGGCGAAGACGCAGGAAGAGAAACTAAATAACTTACCCCAGTTAGGTAGGTTCATTAAATTGTTTTTTCCGATTCTCATCAGTTTCGTATGTAAAATCGGTTCAAAAAGGTTCACATCAAAGACAAAACAACACATACAAGACAAAGTCACGGACTCCTAAAGCCTGATAAACAAAAACAAGGCCTACACCTTGTTACTACTTTCATCCACCACAATTATATAAATCACATTTTAATACCTTCACAGGCTCACAATGTTAACAGCTTAACCTGCAATCTAAAATCCGCTTATCTTATGAGTGGATGAAATACGGATGGCAACAATAGTTAAACCTCCATTTCCTATCATCATTAGGCGGAACCAGAAAGTAACTCACACAAAACAGTTATAATTTGCTCCCTCAGGTTCTTACACCAACTTTGTGGAGGTCATATTGAAAAGCACCAGCGACAAAGTCAATGTTGTGTGCATGACTGCACCCAAGAATAAAAGGGGCTGGAGCTCACACTTCCATATGTCTTGCAGACTAAAGAGCCTCCACAGTAGTCAGATAAAGTTTCAGGCAACGTTTATGATTTTGCAAACTGAATTATGAATATGTGAGTTAATACAATTTAGTAAGATGTCATAATTCATACCTCCAGCTGGAACCAATAAGTACTTAATATAATTTCTTCTAACCATTAAATTTAACCTCCATGTGCCCTCTTAGTATATTAGTGCTTTTGACCATGTCTTATTAAGATATGTGCTGCTGAAGTCAGGGCAATGGTTCTTTGGTCTGTGTGTTATTTGAAGCGCTAATACAAAAGACCACTCTTGGCGCGAATGATTTACATAATACACATACACTACAATAATAGAGCCCTATTATGCAACAACATAATTAAATCGACAAAACGTGCCGTGGGAATAAAACTGTAATATACACATTTATATTTAAGTGTAAATGAATCCTGTATTCATTATTCGTTCGAAACAGTTTACATACTAAATTTTTCTGCTAGCGAACTAGCCAAGTGACCATTTCCACTTTCAATAACACATTTAGCTAGCAGCCGACCCGTCGCAGATTAAAAACATTTTTCGCGACTGCACATAGATTTTAAGACGAAAATTTAGTAATTTAATTTATAACTGCGTAGCTAATTGGTTGACAAAGTGTTTCGAGCAAATGTTTAGGGTTGCGTTTAGCTAACAATTATATCGATCTTGTAACGCGCCAACATCAAAACATGAAATCAAAGCAGAAATTTTATGTTACAGACGACTGACAACAAAACAGTATTTCGTAAACACGTCTGTCAAAAAAAGAAAAAAGCCAAAACAATAAAACAGTTAGCTGTCAAAATGCAATCTAGTAGCAAAAAGTTCACTTGTGATAATATATAAAGTATCACTGACCTCTCCCCGCTAGCTGGGACACCGCGCCTCCTTCCGAATGCCGCCATATTGGAGATTCAACACATCGTTGTAATCGCAAAACGCGACGGTGCATTGTAGGTAGTGTAGTTACTTAGTACCAACTAAAACCAGGTAATTCAATTTCGGAGGGTAGCCTTTAACTACGATGGCCGTCGGGAAAATTCTGTAGTTTACCACACTCGGCCTCGTGGGAATAAATAGTTGCACATTCGGTGTTTTACGTTTTCTTAATACCCGATATGCATATTTTGTCATGCATTTCTGTCATATTTAACAGAAAACAAGTCAGTCTGACAAGTAAGCTCTGCGTGCGGTTTAAATACCTAATGTACTTTTATATACCATTTGACGATTTCAAAGGGTACGTATTTTGTTTTTTTCTACTTGGGGTATTCTATACTTACCCACTAGCTTCACCATTTAAATCGGCATTCGTGCAGTGTTGACACAATTCATCTGTCCTCATCTATACGACCTAGCCAACTTTACCTTACAAAATGTACGACCTCACATGTTCCACGAGTATATCAAACGTTAGTATTTTAACTCTTTAAAGGAGCTGAATATGTAGGCATAAAACATTCAGTGGTACAATTAACCTGACAAACCGTATGCATAAGACCATGAAATACATGTTTTAAATAAGTTAGGCCTATTAAATATTGAACGTGCTAAATTTTTTGTCTTGTTTTTTTTTTAGTTTGTTTCATCACAGTAGACTGACAGTGAATAAATGCAATGCATTATAATGGTACAGGAGGGCGAGTGTTACAGTTGCACAACATTTGCTTGAAAAGAAGCCATTACCCTACCTTTGGACAGCGTTTTCGATGGGTTTTTTTTTGTTTTTAAACTTTCAATCCCCCTCACATTTTTGAGATTATATGAGATTATTGACACAGACAAAAATTGCCTGTAAATGAGTAGCATTTTTAGTATGTAATCAAGAAACATTTTTTGACGATTACTTAGTAGGTGTGATGTTTGCATAAAGAAAATGTAAATGTAAACTCAAAACATAAATCAAATTATAAAAACAGTTTATTAGTAAAAAGTAAAAAAAAAACAAACAAAAAAAAAACCCTCTGTTTTCTGTATTCTATAATACAAAGGTCCTTTTTCTTGAGTCAGTTTAACCCAGCAAAGAAATCCTCTGAGGAAAGTAGTACTGGTGGGCCTCCACCTGTGACTAAGTCTTACAAAAGTAACCCTTTGCTAATTGTGGAAAAAAAGAGCCCTGTTTCACCATTACATTTACACAGGTTTAACTTATTGGTAATCAATAAGAAAAGAGCAAACCTGTGAGATCAATACTTGCACTCCCATCATCAGGGTCCACAGGGTCAGCTGATTTGGTCCTAGTGTCTTTGCATATTCAACCGTGCCATGGCCCACCCCAGTACTTTGATTTACATTGTGTTCCACTACAAAGTTTCCACTATACCTCTTTCCTGTAGCTGAAACTGTGTAATAAAGCAGATAGGCCTTTTTGGGGAAAAATAAAACAACTAAAATGTCTAAAACGAGGCTGCCCATTCAGCTTTGAAGCAAACCTGAGTGCTCTTTTGCACTTACATCCAGGGAAATACTAACACAAGTAGTGTGACCGTGAAGTACTTATACCACAACAATCAATGCAATATGTTTTACTACTGCTTTACTCAGTATTCTGACGATATCTGAGAAAATGCAGCCCTTAGAAGAAAAGTTTTCTCCAGCTTCCTATAAGTTTAGAAAGGACACTTCAAAACTCAAAAGACTCACCTCTTTTCCATGTTAATAAATAATTTTTTTTTTTTTTAAACAAAAAAGGTGGAAAAAGACACCCATGATCCTGGCAGTTTTTGCAGTTACATAGCATACACCAACACATGAATAGGTTCCCGGGATTTCCTGTGCATTACAGAGGTTGCTTTACTTTCCAAACTGTAAGACTACTCAACTCTCTCTTTTCCCCAAACCCACCCACATGACCATGTCCGCTAACCCCTTCAAATAGCATTGTCTCTCTTGCACAATCAGTGAAGGATGTGCTCTAGGTACTGAGGTTGAGGATTCTCCTTGACATATTTCTGGATGTACCAACAGGTAAGGTGGGCCTTCAGACCCTCTTCCACCACAAAGTCCATTGCAGCCTAAAACACAAAGCAGATAAAAACAAACTTAACTACAGCGTATAAACTGTTCCTTACTGCAGCCTTACTGGATGGTGAAAACGGCAACAATAAGAAACATCAAGGTTGTACTGAAAAGAGACCACCAAATCG
>JAOYSI010026141.1:0-21753 GCA_025775065.1 Hiodon alosoides | reverse complement strand
CCCTGAGAACAGAGACTGAGAAAAGCCCTTTACTCAGCAACTCTGTGTCCTGCAGGGAGCATGTATCTGTCCCTGAGAACAGAGACTGAGAAAAGCCCTTTACTCAGCAACTCTGTGTCCTGCAGGGAGCATGTATCTGTCCCTGAGCACAGAGACTGAGAAAAGCCCTTTCCTCAGCAACTCTGTGTCCTGCAGGGAGCATGTATCTGTCCCTGAGCACAGAGACTGAGAAAAGCCCTTTACTCAGCAACTCTGTTTCCTGCAGGGAGCATATATCTGTCCCTGAGCACAGAGACTGAGAAAAGCCCTTTACTCAGCAACTCTGTGTCCAGCAGGAGTATCATTGACAGCGGTCTCCTGCCAGGCAAGGAGTGTCTCAAAGCTGAGCCAGCAAAATAAACATCTTCTTCATTTCACCACTCCCCTTACCTTACCTTACCTTACACCTCCTCTGGGGCTGGGGTGAATTTTCACCTTTCACCTCGCCACATTGAAATGGCACAAATACATCCAGCCTTAAAAAAACACCTTGAGCTCATGGGCCCTGTGAGAACTTGGGGACAGACAGAGTGCTTTGCAGCAGGAAACATCTTCTAAACTATAAACCATCAGCAAGTTCAACCATGTGAGCTGTGCTCGGAAAATCAATACAGGGTAGACTTTGCACTGCTTTATTTAATCAATACAGTATAGTGTGCATTGCTTTATTTAATCAATACAGTATAGTATGCATTGCTTTATTGAATCAATACAGTATAGAATGCATTGCTTTATTTAATCAATACAGTATAGTATGCATTGCTTTATTTAATCAATACAGTATAGTATGCATTGCTTTATTTAATCAATACAGTATAGAATGCATTGCTTTATTTAATCAGTACAGTACAGTATGCATTGCTTTATTTAATCAATACAGTATAGAATGCATTGCTTTATTTAACTTGTTGTCTCTTTTAAACCTGCAAAAATTTGCAGAGATGCCTCAGCTTAGTCAGTTCTGGAAGGTGGCATGTTTGAAAATTCTGAACATTGAAATAATTCTACAATGTGTAAAGTATTTTTGTTTAAATGCATTTAATCCACTAACCTGATGTAACTCATACAAACCCCAGAATTGAGATCAGCAGTGGAATAATTTTCATGCCGCTTAAAGTGACTCTACCCTACGAGGTATTTGGCTGAAAGTACGTTACCACACACTTTAACGTTGAATAAATATGCAAATATAAATCAGTGGAATTAAGAGCGGTGTTCCTCACATTTCCGATAATGGGATTTTTTGTCTATCCCCCTTGAAACATAAAAAAAAATATGTATGATATCTCTATTTTTAGGTGGGTGTTATATGAATAGCTGCTCTTATCTGTGTAGGAGAAGCCATTGCCTGCTGAGTACTGACAAACTGCCCTGAGGGAACCCTGCCCACAGCCCCAGGCAAAGAAGTTAAAGAAACCGGTTCAAACAACAGAAAATCGTTTCAAAAGCATTTTTGTCACCCCCTTGTGTTCTTCGCGGAAGTCGTTGAGAGGTGAGGTAGCGTCTTGCAAGGGATGAAATGTCACTCAAGCTGATCGCTGATATAGAGCCCTTTTCAAAACAAGAAGGAAAGATTGTCGGAATACCAATGGTCCGTCGCACAGTCTGCGTTGCCTGGTGAAAGGAGATTAGCCTCACTAGCGGATCAAACCGCTCTGCCGCCGTTGTACCCCTAGGTAAGGCACTTCACCTGAATTACTTCAGTACCCCGTATAGCTGTATGTACTGATAAACTGCTACTCTGCTAGCCTTGCCAACTGCTGATCACGCCTCACACCTTGCGCTCCCAGGACCGCCCCCTTGAGTGAGGCCACACTTGTCATTAACCTACACCGTTTAACATATTCCCCGCCAGACTTCAGCTTGTTTGCACGGTATTTCACATTTGCATGTTTGCATTTCTGATTGTCTGAGACGCGAGATGCACAACTTCACCGGCCGTGCGCTACTCCCTCTCCCTCTGTGTCTTCGTACGCAATACTTGATCCTTCAATCCACTCGGTAAATCATGCATTCAGCCATTGAGTGTTGGAACACTGCTTCAATCTCCCAGACAGAAATAATAGATTGCTCTGATGGATCATATGGGGATATCCATTATCCTTTTATATATGGCTACGCCTGAAATAAAGTCTCTCATAATAAAATATGTTCAACAAATGAAGTGCATTTGCTGCCATAAAAGTGTCTGCTAGAGGACAGTCCAATTTACTGTAGGATTAGGCAAAATTATGGACGTACTCTTGAGGATTTTCTACAGCACAGTTTTACTCCTGTGCCCAGTCCTGACCTCATGTCTTTAAGAAGAGCTCATTTTTTGTACTGAATTTAATCAATGCAAATTCAAATGTTTGGCCTCAAGATAATGTCATGCCAACATTGCAACTGTACGTGAAAGACGAAGCAAGGAAGAAATTGAGAAATGCTGAAGGGGATGCTTTGTTAGAATTTAACGTTAGATTTTAACGTTAAAATGCACATACAGCATCAAGGGGTGTAGGGCGCGACCCGCTGATCTGTGGAAAAATGCACATTGAGATCGCTCACACTAAAGTCCAGTTTAGAAGCAATCATTTGCCATTGGAAAACAATAATAAGCACTGTTTGCTGGATGTCACGCAGCTGCAGTGAGTTAAGTTGAGTTGGACGAAAGTCTCCTCCGTACACCATCAAAGTCTCCTCTCCTACACACTGACCTTGAATCGTGCAGTGAAGTTTAAGAGGGTCAGGAGCTAATTTTTTATTTATATATTTGTTCCCCCCCAGAGCAGGCAATAGGAGTCTTGAAGAGAAACAAATGCATAATATGGTTTGTTCAGTCTGTATAACTGGGTGTATAACTGGGTAAATAATGGTTTTGGTATCCTATTTATATTTACTGTGTTCTTATGATTCAAATGCTACCTATTATTTCTCCCCCAACAAATGCATGACAAATGCCCGGAAAAAGCCTGTCTAAATATATTATAAAAATAAAAAAAAGTAAAGGGGCTAATTCAATTCCTCTATGCAACCTATTTCCCAGACCATTTTCAGTTTCAAAATATGCCATAAAATATTCAGTATATCTGGTGGAATACAATGGAACTTTCTCAAATTACCGAAGCAATCCCTTATGCATGGGATTTGTGACAAGGCTTGCCATGTGCTTTAAAACGTCGGGCAGAATTATCCAGTGTGCGTTCAGTCTCATTCATCGTCTAAACCAACAAGGGGCATTGGAAACGTATAGCCACGTGTAAAAACTACAGGAAGACGAGAAAGCTGTACTTAATCTTCACAGAGTGAGAGAATCATTGGCCTCTGCTTTTTCACTTCAAACCTGGCAAATGCATAATATGCGGAAAGCCATAACGGTAATGGCATAATCAGCCGCGCCGCAGATGTAAGGATTTTGTAGACTGGAGAAGGCATTTACTGCTACTGCGGATTCCCCCGAGCATTCTGATTGGATCAGCATCCAGGGTGGAGAAATCCACCAATCCCTTTCCATTATGGTTTATGTATGTCTGCACTGAGATATATGTTGGGTTTTTTTTTATAGCCAATATATATTTTGACACTATTTTAACACAGTACCAACACATTTTTTTGTTTGTTTTTTTTTATCACAATATTTTTAACTCTAAGTACGTTTTCAAAAAAGATCTTGTCAGAGTCTTGACAAAACTATAGCATCAGTAAGGTAAAATGTCTGCACCTACATATAAGAAGTCTGACACATACGGACTCTATCAAAATCCTGGTGAAGGCACATGATTGAATGAAACTGGGGTGATTTATCTCCATATTGGATTTTTAAAGCTTTTAAGTCTGGTTATTGATGCTACTGTACAATATACTAAATCAACACATAAAATGATTAAATCACTCACTGGTGGCAAAATTGATCGTGTTTGAGTATTTGTATTCAGGTCAGTAATTTGTCAGAGCCCACACCGAATCAGGGACCTGTCACAACGTCTCAATCCAAAGATGCCATTCTCTGATTTCCAGTAAATAACTTTTCAATATGTTCCTAAAATAACTTTCAAACAGTATAGGTTTCAGATTTGAGATTAAATGTTGTATCATTTCATCCATAAGTGATTTAGAAAAAACAGAAAATCTTCCCTTCTCACATTTCACTCTGTCACGCCCGTCTCCGTCTTCCTTCTTCACACATTCAGAGATTCTACCACAAGCCTTTATTAGAAAGTATCACAAGCCATTAAAATGGTGTCAGTCACCCGAAACCCTAAGCTATACAAAGTCAAATACAGTCTATATTGTCTTCTGCTTGACATTTGTTTAACATTTTTCAATGGAGCTAAACACACTGTTACTACCTAGAGTGTAGATTAAGCTGAAAATGAAGTGAAGCTAAGAAATAATTCCCTTAAAAAGTTATTGTTATTAAATATGATTCCATATCTGACAGTACTTTCCATCAAATAAACTAGGTTTGTGACCAGACGATTAAATAATTAAAAAATAGAAGAAAATCTTTTGCACATACATTTTGTATATACAGTTCCCACTTTAACGATTCATTATAATAATGGATTGGAAAATATTTTCACATCAAGCCAGCAATGCAGATAAGAGCACGACTATATTTCAGCTGCATTCAATTTAAATTAAGTTAAATGGCAGTTATGGCTGACCTGAACCAACTATGAACTTCACCATTTAAAATATGTTTTATTATTTTCCTGCAGATAAATTAAATCGATCCTAATCTTTTATTGGAGATGTTTTGTTTATCTGTTGTCTCATTTCAGTAATATTATTGAACACAGCTAGAAAGCATCGACATATTTATTTCGACAATGACATATAATACTTAACTCTCTTGGCACACGACACAAAATATACTATGATACTCCTATGGGTGAGATAATATCATCCTGATTCACGTGACTGAAATAAGGACAACGACAAATGATCAAAATGATTACAAATTAATTTAGTCGATGATAAATTGGTTAAAATAAGTGATAATGAAAAAAATAATGACACCGAATGCTAAACTTAGAAAATTAAAAGAAAGGAAAAAAAAATATTAGGAGGAAAAATTGAAATGAGCTAGATAATGACAACTAGCCATGTGTAATACCAGCCAAACGTACGTGATAAGAGCACAGTGGGCTTCTATGATCAGGAAGGGAAGGACCAGCCAAAAAGTATACCAACGAGTGGGTTAGTGTACACTTAAAATGCCAAAGAATCATGCCATGCATTAGGGATTAAATTAACTCTATAATGAGGTGCCAGGATCCTGCACATTGCAGAATTTCAGAAAGAAAATTTTTCATTTTGTCATTTTCAAGAGGATTCTCAGTAGATCACCAGTGGATTGAATACCTCAGTACTCTCTTATGCACTCTAACCCTTACACCTTTCAGCCCTCAGAATATACACCCAAAACATCAGTACGCAACTGAGGTAGATTTAAGAGCAAAATAGCAGACTAGGAGCATTTTTAAATGGTGTTGATTCACCTTCCCCACCACCAGTTAACTCACTGGTAAATGTCTCACTCCACTGGTGCAGAGGGGAGAGAAGTATTGTGTCGGAAATTACTTAAACCAGCTTGTTTGTAAAAAGAAAAGCCATGTTGGCTAATCTAAGCAATTAAGCACAAACTTGTATTTTTCTTGCCTAATCTTGCATTATTTTGGTTTTTAATAACAAATTATTATTATTATGTATTTTACCCATAGCTTACACCTTAAAGATTGAAGTGCATTCAACTCAAATGTTACTCACTGGCGGTCTCTATGGGCAAAATGCAGTAAAATGGCTTGGCAACAAATTACAGAACATAAAAAGAACAAGAAATAAACAAGGCAGAAATCTATCATTTATGCAAAGGCCGAATATTTAACACTGTGCTCAGTGTTATTGTTAAGACGGATGTTGAAGTAAAAAAAAACAACCTTGCCACTCGCACTTTTATATTTTATAATAATGACTTGTGCCCCGAGCCTGGGTCCTGCGAAATAGAAACTCGAGGAACTTGAGTCCGTGGCTTGGACTCATGTACTGCAAAACTGGTCAGCTGTATTTAAATAGCAAGTGCTTTACGTGCAGAAACAGTCATTTTTAAACAAATCTGCAAGAACATGAATTCCCTTATCCCCCTCAGTGGGAGAAATAGAAGGGTTGGCCACCAGACAGATGCGCAGAATTATTGAAGATTGGAGAATGAGTCATTTGGATCAGCTGCGTGCCAAACTGTAATTACATATGACATCATAGGTCCAAACTGTAGTTTAACATGCTTCAGAGGTACTGCAGAAAGGATCAGATCCGGACTGCTATGTGGACGAACAGAGTTTTCCCCAATAGGACACCTCAATGCACATGCATTGAGATCAAGCCAGGATGCAACTGGACGCAAAATACCGAAAACAGAATCTGAAATTAGATTTATTAAATCGGAGCGCTGCAGATCTAATTCAGGGATGCTTCCCTATCCAAATAAATCTAGAAAATCAGGGCCTGATGTCTGTCCTAATATGTTGAAGGTGGGGGAGAGGGATGATTGAGCTAACAAAATCGACGAGTGGAAAAATGTTCATTTCAATAAGGAATGCAGGCATGCAATGAGTTGGGAAGATGTGACCGTTTAAGTCGATGTCAATCTGCTTGAAAATGCTGTTGAAGTTGTTTGAACTCACCAAATGTGAAGAGGGATTTATGTCTATGCCAGTGATGTAATGATATGTGAAGACGAGACCAAATCTCTCCACTACAGATCGGTTAATTTTGAAACAAATCCAAATCCTTAAAAATGGGATTTAATTTGAGAAAAATTATCCATTAAAAAACCAAACCATGATCAGCGTATATAGAGAAATACAGTGATTTGTGTCATTGACACGTATAGGGTAATAAAGGGGTAAATTATCACGCAGGTAACAATAAATACAATTTCTGCACGGGGACTGGAGTTTACAGCCCTGTTGTCCAGATATTACTCTACCCACACAAATGGTACAACTAGCCCTCCCCCACCCACTACTGCAGTTCTGGTTACGCTAGCCCAGGCCATACCCTCAACGTGGGCAACGTGGCCTTTACTAATAGGAATACGAACAAAACTAAATAGGTCAGTCAGGTGTAGAAAAACAATATTACTCCACTGCACGGCGCCTACTCAGCAAAACACCCCAAAAGGAGGGCAGGTAACCGCACTGCTAACTGGTCTACAACACCAGGAGGGTAAAGCTAACACGCGGCTTTGGTATTAATCATTTTAAAATACTGCAGACATATAGGACACACAACAAACACCTGTGCCTCGACGTTTCATCCCTGACAGGTCGAGGAAACAGGGTTAGAGATAACACAGGACCACACCACACAACACAACACAAGGTAAAGGTGGGCTTCAGTTGTCCGCTGTCTGTCTGGGGGAAGAAAAGTCCAAAAATACCCAAACTGAAACGGAAGAGATATAATGGAGCTTGAAACTATAATAAGATTTCTTAACTAACTAAATGAACTTGCGTGCAAATTTAAATAACCCCGCTTCCAGTTCAGGCCTTTAACTTCCTTTTCAAGATCAACTTTATTACAGAACCCCAGGGGGGATACACGAAGTGACAGCCTCTAACCTAAAAAAAATGCAAAATAAATTTGCCCTGCGTTTCACATTTCCTCAGCGTGTGACACTAAAGAGGCCTGTGGCTTCTACAGATAGTAGTATCTTTATCCTTCTTCGACCATAAGGATATAAAGTCGGAATTAGTGTCTGTACAAAAATATCCCTTCACAATGGCAGCTTGCATAACTTGCATGATAGCAGAGGTCCCAGAAAGTTGGCACAAATTTAGGTGGTATTCCGCTGTAACAAGGAGATCTGTCCGTCATGTGCTGCAATAGCTCCTTAAGTTAGAGACAAGGGCGTACCAAGCACAGCTGCCTCCTCTGTAGAACGACAAGGCAGCCTGAGGCCTAGGTGAAAACCGTGGAAAGTCATCATCATCAAAGGAGATGAAGGGTAATCTGTTGTGGGTCAGGCAGGGATTCACCTTGCATACATTTATTAGATAAAATAACAGGAGAAACTTCATTCCTACAAAGCCTGAGAGCCAGCAGGTGATTAGGCCTCACACTATTGAATTGATAGCATATATGGAAAAAGTTCTGATGAAAATATTGCTACCGGATTAGATAATACAATTTTACTAACTGCAGAAATAATTCCCTGCAAAACCTAAAGCTGTGAACCTTAGAGCATAGAGTTTTAGAGAAAAGAAAATAGATACATTTATTTTTATGAATAAGATTTACATCTACTAGAATAAAAATAAAATAATCTGTTGCTCGGACTAACGGTACGATAGAAATCAACCAGGCCGAGATTTTAAATGAAATGTTACAAATTTACCTTAAGTGGGAAACTGAACCTGCCCCCTGCAGACAAGGTTGGCCAACATGTACATTACAGCGAATCATACAGAAATCTGATATCCAGCCTAGATGTCCATAAAATCATACTAAGATCCATGAAAGCGCCGTGACAGCTAGTATTGCAATACATGAAGTAAAAAACACGAGCAAAATACGGAGAGACCGCCTTGGCATTTTATCAACCTGGGTCCGGATGGCAGATGTTTACATTTCAGTCCCCAGAACGTCTCACAATGTTGGCTGGAACGGAACCCAGCTGGGCGTATGATCTTCTGCCCATTTCCCCCATGACGACTGAACTGGGCCTAAAAATATTCTCCATGCTTTTGCTTGCAGGCTTAAATAATAAAGCACCGATTTTAGACAGCAAGGAGTAATCGTCCTGCTTTGATTGGATGGAAGTTGGGTGGAAGGTCTCTTCTTTAGACAGCACCATTCTGGGATAAACAGCAGGAATGTTACACAACTGTGAGGGGAATTCAACAATATCGGAGCAATGATGTAATGAAGTAAAGGATGACCATGAGTGGAGTAGAGGAACAGACTCAATTTCCCATGACTCCATCAGGTCATGTGACCTCTTGTTTACTCAACATTTAACTGCTGATACTTGAATGCAATCGGGATGTTACTTTGCCCAACTTTTTTTCCCCGAAGGTAACAATAGTTGTTAGACGGATGAAAAGTAGAATTTTCCACACCTGTCCACAAGGGAGGTGTTATTCTGATTACTCTAAGCTGGTCATTGATAATGAAAAATAGAAAGGCAAAAATCATGTTCAGGTTCAACAACTATTGAGAAGGCTTTTTTCTCCACTCACCTAGAAAAATGTATTTGTTCTTACTGGCCTACAAAAACCAAAGGAAGAAAGATTGACACTCCTTGACAACCTCTTTTGGCATTGGAATTGAGGATGAACAGTTTTTGGGGAGTATTAAAACATCAGTAACGAGATGAATAGGCATACTATTTACAGGGCTACAAAATAAAATGACTGAAATAAATTACTAATAAAATGCAATGATATAGAGAAAACAAAACAATAACTCAGGATTGTTTTTAAGAATTCATATTTATATTTTTGTAGCAAAAAAGTTTGACCACAGGAACATTTTTTTATTTTTTTTTCTACAACCTCATGTGAGAAACGTGACTATGTAGGGTCAGGTACACGTTCATGTTTTAACGATACAATTAAGCACCTTCTCACTTTTGCTGAACAATAAAATTAAAATACTACTGTACAATTTCCCATCATACATTCTCACCCAGTTATTGTACAAAAAATGCCAAAAGTACAGAACAGTACATCAAAGTATAACAAACAAACCCATGAAAACAAAATATCGCAAAGCAGCAGACGGGGAGACACTAAATGTATCAACCAATCGACAGAAAATGCTTGAGAATTCCCCACTG
Source organism: Hiodon alosoides (assembly GCA_025775065.1). Lineage (NCBI taxonomy): Eukaryota > Metazoa > Chordata > Actinopteri > Hiodontiformes > Hiodontidae > Hiodon > Hiodon alosoides. Next base: position 11,891 of record JAOYSI010026141.1, on the reverse strand, counting down.
CTGTATGAGTACTTTATAGGCAGATGTGTAGATAGGGAAATGCATTTATGAAAACCCGGAGAATTTAGCATATAGCGTATGTAGTGTCTTCAGGCTCTGCATGTATTCCAAGGGGTACTGGATTTACAACGTACCGTCTTATCTTAATGAGAAAAAAAAATAAAATAGAAAAATAAATTAATGTCCAAATAAACAAAAATAGATTTTATACACTGCGGCTCTTTGCTATCTTTATAATAATTTTATATATTTCCGATTGATTCTCAATCTATAAAGACATTCTTTTCCTCCCTTCAGGCCTTGGTAGCTTATTGTTTTTCCGACAAATTGATTTTTTCAGTATCCATTGAGTTGAAACTGCAGGACAATTGAAGAAGTGGGACAGAGCCACAGAGTGATAGTCTTTCCAGGACTTTTCTCCAATGGCTTAAACTAATGGTGGAAGCTGTTCCTCTCTGTTCCTTAACAAGCGAATCGAAGATGTCGACACATTGCGTTGGAGAAGTACCGCGGTACATCAGCTGACTTTTACTCTGACAATAGAGATTTCATTGCAGTTAATCTTTTCCAAACAATTACCATATATTGCTGTTTCTGATTTGATTGTTACAAGCTGTGCTCTGAGAATTTCCTTTTTCCATTTGGTTTAGTGTGCTCTTTCAGATATTTCCAATTTATTCCATAATAATCCTCCGTATTTCATTTTACATGATGTGGTACAGAATTATGCAGGTGTAAAGATACATTATAGGATATACTATACGGTTTGAGGATAAATCAGACGTTTTATTTCTACAAAGATAATTATGATCAAATATTGTGATAAATAATACAGAGAGAAACATATCCAAATTTCAAAAATTGGAATTGTATACAATAACTTGGCCTGTGGAGTATAGCATGGGTAGGAGAACCTGAAGAATAATCGATGCACACAATTTTAATTTTTAATTTCTTATGCAGAAGCAGATTAGTCTTGCAGGAGTGAAATTAAAACACATCTCTGAAATAAAAAAATAAAAAATGTAATTCATTACAGATTTGCTTTCTTCTCCAAATGTGAAGTCGTCACCGGGCAAAGAGTTCATGGTATTGTGATCCACCCAAAAATGCGCTATGGAGACAGAACAGCCGAAGTCCAGTCTGAGCTCCTGGCATTCATTTCCCACACCGTTTTCCTGTTTTTGGTGTATTGTCATTGGACAATTCCAGGTCATATGTTACGTCTTTTCCAGAATTCCTTCCACCTTTCTGCCTTAATTTTATTTCATGTGTTCAGCTACCTGATCCGCCCACGCTCGCACACTGGTCTACACAGATTGTCTCCTTCCAGCCTATCAGTTCTTTCTGCAGGTGCCAAACAAGCATGGCAAACCCACACATGACGGACCGTAGACTCATGAACTGCCAACAGGAGTAGGTTTCACATGACGGAAGGACAACAGTTTTCACACAGATGAACTTCATGCAGAACAAGAGCTGGAAAGCCCCACGAGAGCGTCCTTCTCAGCAGCGTATTAGGTTCCAAATACAGTTCAGATTTTAGTTGTTGTTGTTGTTGCAAACCTCCCCCCCCCCCCCCCAAAAGCTATGTGGTTCAGACAGTGCTCTCCATGACCCACTCAGAGCTCTCAAAAGTCCCCTTGCTCCCCTCCGTGTCCCCTTCGTCGTACTGCAAGAGCATCCCGTTTACCGACAGGCTCCTCTTAGTCCAGATGTTGCTGATCCTCCTGGGGTAGCTGTAACACTGAGTGGTGGCAAAGTCACCCATGTCGAAGGACTGACTCCTCTTGGGCTTGCTCTCCAGGGGCAGCATGAGGAGCCGGCTGAGCCTGGAGTCCGTTCGGCCCAGCAGCGGCTCCTTGTCAGACAAGGGGGCTATGGCCGCAGTGACACTATAAGAGGGTCCTGGGTCCCTGCTCTGGCCCCGCAGCTCCAGGGAGGCGAAGGCCCCCAGCAGGTGATCCAGGTTGGGCCGGGTTATGGTAGGGGCGTGCCTCCACTTGTTGGACAGTGTGCTGTGCTCGCTGTGCAGGCTGCCTTCTCCGTCTCGGCTGCCCAGGGAACTGGAGGAAGAGGACAGGCTGCTCTGGAGCGAGCCGCACTTGAACTCCATCAGCTCGTCCCGCACCACTACTTTGGGCTTGACCTGGGGCGGCATTCCGTTATGCACCGTGTGCCCCCCGTTGGTCTGCGAGTAGGTGTTGCTGACGTTGGGCAGTTTGCCGGATTGGCTGCTGCTGCACACCTTGTAGCGAACCATCAGAATGACGATGAACACCAGCAGGGTGGCCACGATGATGCCACCGATCACCAGAATCATGGTACCACCCAGGAAGTGGCTGTGCAGGGACTGGCACTGGGGGTAGTCCTCGCGAGTGATGAACTGCACACAGCCCACCACGTTGGTTGCCGTCAGTGTGGTGGCAGTGTCGTCCCAGATGGCCAAAACGCAGAGGTCGTACTGGATCCCGGACACCAGGTTGGTCACCAGGAAGGCTTTACTGGACGCGGGGATCATCCTGTGGATGAAAAACAGGGAAAGCAGGTAGCGATGTTAATCGTTCCTCTTTTTTCCCATTCACGGTTGAAAAAAGGAATGTTTTCAGCTAGTCCACGGCCATTTTCAATGCTGCAGCTCAATTTGCTGATACAAGGGAGATTAAAGCGGTAAACCAACACAACACTCCATGTAGTTATTAAAGTTCATAGCTATTTATAAGCTACTACACCTCTTTTACCACAATCTGATTAATTCAATATTGATTTTTAAGTGGTCAGAGACCAACCTCTGTCGTCTATCCCCATTTCAGTTGTTATTTAAAAAATAAAATTTTATTAGATGATAACGTGACAAGAGGATAAGGGCACTAGCAGAACAATGTTAGCTATTTTATAAGATCGACGAACAGCTAGCTACGTAATATACGTGAACACAAAGCTACCCAGTTTTAAGTTGAAAGTTTTTTAACTTTAAACTTATTTAAGTTTTAAGAAGAAGAGAGAATAGCTAACAATATGAGCAAATTTTACAGGAACTACTCTGGTGTGATCGTATGTTTGCGCAATAATAATAAATACTTATTTTAAACAGTCTGTTGAGTTCGATAAAAACTGAACAACACCCGCGGGCATGCCAATATTCATGCTACACCACGGCATCTCTAGCTGCCTACGTTTTCTACTTCAGATAAGGAACACTCCGCAGGGTGGCATGCAGCCTTATTATGATTTTGTTCCAAAAGGGAGAGAAATACGACTAATGCTTTTATGTCATATGATTTAAAAAAAGATTCTGAAAATAAATTTGACATCAGCCGTCTGAGTAATGGGCATGTTCTTCCTTTTTTCATTCATTAATTTGCATCTAGAAATCAGGGCACAGCCTGTCAATTGGTTTCCAAACCTTTCCCTAGCCATTTCACATTTAAAGTAAAGTTTCAGTAGCAGCACAGCTGATTTAACTAATAAGCAATGCATTACTAGTTTACCCAAGTGTTCCTGGTGTTGTATAATACATACAATTCCCAGCAGGGGCCTCATGGGATCTAAAATCATTACTATATGCAATAAAACAAAAGACAAAATTGGGATTAAAATAGATGAGAATAAAACCAGTATTTTAGCTTAAAGACTGAGACTAAATTTAAAATAGCAGCTAAAATGAGTCCTGTTCACTGCCACGCGTTGTAACACAAACTCAGGAAGCAGGTTCTTCACCGGCTTGGCTGAACTTCAATTATTGTTATTTTCAATGCATCCCTCACTCTGACTAAACACACATCGCTTTCATCCCACAGCATAACAGAGTGTGACAAGGTTATTTTTGGATGCTGAATATATTCTCATTTTGCTCCTCTGGTGATGTAGTCTATTACTCACTCATAATTACCTGCCTTGCATGGGGAAGACGCTCTATTGCTTCCTGACAGTTTTACTAGGGGTTCTGGTCTTCTATTCACTTATGACTGATTTCAGGCAGCCTGAACCCCCAGGTTAATTTGGTAGTCTAGATACACTGAGGCGGGTTGGAAAGCAATGCTTATCGCAAGATAAGGCTCCTTCATTCTGCAATGTTTTCCTCGGGCAGCGACGACACATTGGTGCAAAGCTTTTTTTTTTTTGGTTCATTTATTTTTATATATACATATATATATATATATATATATATATTATTTATTTTTTTTGCAGAACACACACGGCTACGGCAGCCACCGGAAGCTCTCCGAATCCAAAAGCACTAAATTTGTGCCCGGACACTTTTTTCATTAGAAGAACACTGCCCCTAGGGATGACTTGGATAACACTGACAAAGATTAGTCTTTTTAATTTAGTAGTTTAAGTTTAAGGCTTTGTCAGAAATATCTTAAAAGCTTTTACTAAAACAGAGTGCAAAGCCAAGATAAAATTTAAAACACATTTTATGGGCAGCGAAAAACTCTGGATGTTATTTCCTGACAAACATAGATGAGAGAAATTAGTAAAATCAGTAGCAACAGAACAATAAGCCATTCGAGATCATTGATTTTACTTTTTTGTCGTTGGTGGGAAGCTGAATTAGATCATGTCGCTGAAAGGAAATCTCTAATGGCCCCAGTCTGGCAACTTGAGAGAGAGATTTAGTTATATTTCTTTATTGTGGTTGGATGAATTGAGGGGAATTGGAGGGTTGTGTTCATCAATAAGGAGACCCGTCTGCAAAAACTGCAGACAAAACCACAACATTCCTCACAGACAAACCATCAATACGGAGAAGGATTGGATCTCCATTTCACACTATTCCAGTCTCCTATTCTTGTCTCATTTCAGTCTCGGTGGTTTCATAAAAGAGAATAAAAATATATATAATATTCTGATTCATAATCCCATAAGGGGTGCTGAAATAGAACATTTTTTAAAAATAATAAAAAAATGGAATACTTCAGTATAGCAAGTGTCCCACTTCTATTTCAGCAGCGGAGTAAAGTCAACTGGGTAAAGCCAATGGAAAACAATATCAAGTCTTACTTGATTGTGTATTTTTCCTTTTTAGGGGACATTAACGGACAGAACAATATCTGAGACATTTGCATGGGGGGTTGTATGGGGACATTGCCTTGGAAGATTGTATTAACGTTATTTAATTGTACTTAGATTATAACAAAATGATGCTATCAGGTAAAAATTTAAAATGTTTCTAGGATTTACATCAGTGGGCCACTGAGAGTAAACAAATATTAAATACTAGAGTGGATTCTATATTATTTGAATTTCTCAAAATTATTACTAATTTCTTATGTATACTGTATAAAAATTATATAATTTCATAAATTAATAAATGGTTATTAGGCACATATTCATGACTGACAGTTCTTGATACGTTCTGTGTTTTAAATATGCTCTTAATAAATGTTAATTGACAGTAATTCACTGTCTGCGGGATGTTAATTGGCTGCCAAATTATTTAATACAATAACAGGACAGTGCAAACTGACGGTGGTGTGCAAATACTTCAGCAGGCGGGTAGGCATTTGTAAACAATGTTAATATACAAGTCAACTGCATCTGGAGACAGACAACTGTATGTCTATATATGGACCCAGATCAAATTTCTAGTTTGTCAGGGTCACGCTGGTCATGCAGACAAATAGACAGCTATCACAGCCCTGGCCACGCTTCACCAAAGTAGCTTTCCAATTTACTCCAGTTGTTTTGGTGGCTTTAACTACATCATGCAAGACTCTCCTGGTTTTCTCCTTTCCTTTTGACATAACGTAATGGGCAACGGGCAATTGCTCTTGCATGGAGTCTAAACAAAAAGACAACACAAGAGTCAAAAAACCCAGGCAACACACTCGGTGTGCTTTTTCTGCCGCTGAGCTGGGATAGCTGTACGTTTTTTTTAAAGGACTTTCACCATATAAATAAATGTGTTCACTCAGAATGACTTTGTCATGATTTGCAGTGACCCAAACCATGCCAGGAGAAGTGGAACTAAACCATGCCAGGAGAAGTGGAACTAAACCATGCCAGGAGAAGTGGACCCAAACCATGCCAGGAGAAGTGGAACTAAACCATGCCAGGAGAAGTGGACCCAAACCATGCCAGGAGAAGTGGACCTAAACCATGCCAGGAGAAGTGGACCCAAACCATGCCAGGAGAAGTGGACCTAAACCATGCCAGGAGAAGTGGACCTAAACCATGCCAGGAGAAGTGGACCCAAACCATGCCAGGAGAAGTGGACCCAAACCATGCCAGGAGAAGTGGACCTAAACCATGCCAGGAGAAGTGGAATTAAACCATGCCAGGAGAAGTAGACCCAAACCATGCCAGGAGAAGTGGACCTAAACCATGCCAGGAGAAGTGGACCCAAACCATGCCAGGAGAAGGGGACCCAAACCATGCCAGGAGAAGTGGAACTAAACCATGCCAGGAGAAGTGGACCTAAACCATGCCAGGAGAAGGGGACCCAAACCATGCCAGGAGAAGGGGACCCAAACCATGCCAGGAGAAGTGGACCCAAACCATGCCAGGAGAAGTGGACCCAAATCATGCCAGGAGAAGTGGAACTAAACCATGCCAGGAGAAGTGGACCCAAACCAAGCCTGGAAAATTGGACCCAAACCAAGCCTGGAAAATTCCCCCCACAGCATAACACAGCCTCTGGGCTTTTTAACACAGCCTCACTGTAGCTTTTTCCTTTTTATTAGACATTGTATTATGTATTTGTGAAAATATATAATGCATCAGCTGCATATCAACTGAATATTTTTTACCGGGTTCACATTTCAGTCAAAAAAGTAGATTCCGGCTTTTGGCTAATAACCGAAAAAAGAGGTCTCATGTTTGTGACATTTTTTTATAAAAAAACTGCAAACTAGGACAAGTCAAGCATTAAATCACGTGGTATTTGACACATTAGCCATTATGTGAAAAAGCATAGCTAGGGGGACTCATTGACATTCAATTCCATGTATATCTTAAGGTTTATCGCTGACAAATAACTTTCTGCAAATGTATTGTGTAATGGCCCTATTGCTGCCTGGACCAGACAATTCCGATCCACATACCTGAGTATAAATATTCTGGGTGATCATCTATCTTGCCTTACCACAACGGCAGAGGAAAGAGATGGGGATTTGACTACAACAGCTCTGTGTCGTCTTTGACCCTTTTTTTCTGATGTGCTCCTTTTGAGTTTTTTTGAATTGATTTGCAAGTGATAAGCAGTCCCCCTGACATTGTGTTTCCGTCATAAATTATTATTTTTTTAAGACAATGAACAATTTGGCCATGGACAGGCTCCCTTGAGATTTCGTTTATTTGGCCCGAGTGATTGTGCTACAACTGAAAACGTTGCTTCACAATATTACACTAGCGTACGTCCAGGGCCTTGCGGTGTGTTTACACTAGCAAATACAGGAATCAAACTGTGTAACTCTGTCGTGTGACATGTGGTCAGCTACTTACAAAAGTTTTTAAAGTAGATTATTTGGCTTACAACATGAAAACACATTAAATCATATTGAAAATGTAATCTTCACTTTGCATGCTGGAATAGGCTTAGAAAATTATTTAGACAAGGTCGTAGTCGATTAAAGGTCTTGCTGATTCAGGGTAGGAGGTTAAATTCTTGGCAATTTTCAAGAGTTTATAGAATACATGAAGTTAAATTAATTTGGTAAATAGATCCAATTGCTGGTTGGTTTCACATTCATTTTTAAATTCCATCGCAATGAAATACGTGCTTTAAAGTTTGTTAATGCCTATAAAAGAATATTCATCACAATGAATCGACGATCTCGTTTATCCTTGATTGATGAAAGCTTTGCATGAAATAACCTCTCTTTCACTGAAAATATCTCGTATCTGAATGGGAAAAAAATAAATAAAACCTAAATACATGAAATAGTTTACAACGTGAACTATGAACGTGAAATGAACACACCTTCATAGGAATGCCACAGCCCACAACACTCCAAGAAGTGGCGCTCTTTACCTGTAGATGAGGACTTCGTCATCCGAGCAGTTGTACTGGAACTGGTACATCTTCACCTTAGGTGCTGCTTTGCTCACAGACCACTTGATGAGAGCTGACACCGCCGTCACCTCAGACACTGACACCACCCTCTCGGGCGGAGACTTGGTCTCGCCCTTGCTGGTCTTAGTGGAGCTGGTGATGTCAGACAGCCTGGACTTTGGCTGGGAGGTGCGGCCGGTCCCGTTGCTCAGGTGCGGGAGCTGGATGATGGACAGCTCTATGGAGGCAGTGGATTCCCCAGCAGCATTAGCTGCAATGCAGGTGAAGGTACCGTAATCCTTAGACGTGGTGATCAGGATGTCCAGGGTGCCGTTCTCGTACACCGTTGCCCGGGAGGAATTGCTGATTAGGCGGTCATCAGGAGCAACCCAGTGTATAACTGGCATGGGGTCCCCGACAGCCTTACACCGAAGGCTGGCAGTTTGGCCCTCCAGCACCAAAAGCTTGTGGGTATGCTGGGTGATGAGTGGCGGCTCACAGACAAACTCGTCTTCTCTGACATACCAGAAGTAACGCCCCTTCAGGCTGGGAGGGGAAGCGCAGGTCTCCATGTCGTCCTCCCGGTCCAGTCTCCGTAGCCACAACACCTCACAATTACAGTGCAGTGGGTTTCCGCCAAAGCTTAGGGAGAGCTGGGGGGCATAGGGGGTGGTTAGAACCACACTATTCTGGGAGCGGGCAAAGATGGGGTCCGGCGGCAGCTTCTGAAGCCGGTTGGACGTGAGGTCCAGCCGGGCTAGCTTATCGAGATCAGTGAAGGTTCCCTCATCAATGTAATCAAGGAGGTTGTGGTCCAGACTGAGCTGGTGAAGGTTAACCATCTTGCGAATGGCATCCCAGGGCACTCTCCGGAGGTTGTTGTACGAAAGATCCAAGTCCTCGAGAGTGAGCATCAGGTCATCAAAGGCCTGGTTGGAGATGCGGCTCAGCTGGTTGTTGTTGAGGATGAGATGCTGCAGGTTCAAGAGCCCCCGCAGGTCGTCTGGCCCAATCTCTGTCAGGCGGTTGCTATCGAGGTGCAGGGATCTCAGGGTCTCCAGGTCGATGAAGGAGAAAGGCTGAATTGAGCTGATGGTGTTGCGGGACAGTGTCAAGTCCACCAGGCCTGTCATGTTGGCGAAGTCCTGCTGGGTGACTTTAATGATGTAGTTCCCACCCAGCCGTAGCTCCACAGTACGCCGGTCGATGTCCAGCGGCACGAACAACAAGCCTTTGGAGGGACAGAGGGTTCCGAGTGACTCAGAGAGGTTCTGGCAGACACAGTATTTAGGGCAAGCGTGGGCCATCGTGACTACGGTTCCCAGGAGCAGGAGACTGCAAAGCACTTTGTCCATGGTAGATCATGCACAGGAGCCTGCCACAGACAGAGGAAACAACGTCAGGCAGTCACTTCACTCTGTCAGCTTAAATTCATTGCAATCCATTCCACACAATGTGACGTCTGCATTTCTACAAGCAATACACATCGTAAGGCTTTGGGTAACACATTAGTCTCTAAGTACTGCGTACTTAAATAGTAGCAGTTTCATCACAATCTATGCGAGTACACAATTGTGTCAGAAAAGATTAAGCAGTCTTTTTACTGTGTAACAATGCATAATAAAACTGTAATGCACATGTGTTTACACATGAACTACTACGTCAATAAAGTGGGAATGGGAAGTTTTACTGGATTTTGTACTTTTATTCATTGATCAAGTTTTCAGATTGCCAGTTTTAATGTAGATAATCTATCATAACCCAGTCCAGATCCTATTTGATCTAACATACACATACGCATACAGGCGTACTGGAGGATACATGCATGTGTTGCAAACCGTGCGACTTAACTCCAAAGATTGTGGGAGATTAAACGTAGAAACGTGCCAGGAACAGAAAGCCTGCCTAAATAAAAAATGGGCCCGCAGCAGAAAAGCAGTTTTGCACAGAGAGGCCCAGCCGTCACTTTGTTTCAGGATTAGATTATTCAGGAGCCGAAAGAGGGAGAACATGTAGGTGTAAGAGAGGGTTGCAAACCCTGACGATCGACTGCCTCTCTGAGTCTAGCATGGAAATCACCAAATTTACTTATTTTTTATTTCCTTATGTCCCCCTGAATCTCATCTCTCTGACGGTGAGAAAAAACAAAACAAGTGGTTTAGATATGAAATAGGCTCCATCCCACAGGTGTCAGTGCGTGGAGACTTGAGCTCGGAAACGTTGCGTACCCGTGTGCATGGGCCAACAGGCCAAACTCCCCGACGTGTTACTGAAATGGATGGCAGAGCCCAGCCTAATCGGAAAGTTTCTAATTCCTATGGACGTTTGTATCATTTATTTCAGATACATTCAAACTTAAATCAATTTTTAATCAGATTTTTAACAGCGCAATTTCTAAATGCCAGACAAGGCCCATAAAACACGGCCTTGTTGCGACCCAGGAGCCTATTCTTGCATTGGATCTGAGGCAAAGGCTATCGGAATAGAGGAACCTTCCAGATTGCTTTAATATTTCATATTGCAGAAATGCCTTAATGGCAATCCAATATTCTCACTTTTTCATAACTATGTACAATATTCCATGAAATTAACTCACATATACATGCATACACAAATACATGGCCGGAAACCTCAGACAGTGAAAATATTTTAATTCCCAGGCAGAGGTAAATTAGGAACTCGACAAGCAAAATCCAAGTTAGAGTGCAGATAGGGTTGTTACATCAAAACAGATTCTCATCCAAATCAAATCAGGTTCTCCAACAATCATACGTTCTACACACGATTCACTCACTAAACCTCGACAATCCTCTGGTTGGACTGAAACAAGCTTCAAAATAATAGTAGCGCTCACCGCTCAGGTACACGCCCCCAACTAAACTAACCAGCAGTGGCTGATTGAACCTTTGCATCCAGCTGTACCAATGACAAGGCTGTGGACTGTTACCTAGGGCAATGCCCAGGCATTGAATGTCAGGCTTACTGGTCCAAAACGGAGTAGGGCATGGACTCCATCCCCACTGTTGGGTAGATATATAGTGAATGTTGCTAAGGAGTTTAAAAAGAATGTCAGCGGGACCCATTATGTTTATAACTGCATCCGTGCAAAAGAAAGGGTGGTAACTGAATTATGCATTGCATTGTAGGACTAAACATCCCGCCATGTAATGTACAACTGACATGTAATTAGACCCGGCTGTTACAAGTTCAGCTGATGTCATGCAACTCAACACTTAGCCCCAATTCCCTGAATACTCGGTAGTCAACCGCATTAATTAAAGGGACCTTTTCAGTGTACGAGTGAGTTTATTTATTTGCTCAAATAAATTTAATCTCCAAAGCAATTATTTTGGTTTTGAGTCACGGAGAAAAGCAGCGTTGGTCAATATAATGCAAGATAACTTTTTCCTTGTTCTTTTGGAGGCTTTGAGTAGATAAAATTACTGCTTTCTGAAGCAATGCACGTCGAGTTTGCCCCTTTTAACCAAAGTAATATCGTGTCTGCACCAAGGGCTCTATTATCAGCAGAGTTTTTTTTTGTTTGTTGGTTTTTGACAGCACATGATGTTTCAAAGCAAACAATCTACCTGGCCTTGCATAGGCCCTTTAACCTGAGAGAGTCCCAAATTTGTGTGGAACTTATGACAGTTCATTAATCTTGAGAAAAATATGCCTCTACATGGCTACTCTTCACTGTGACCCACCCAATCCAACATAGCTCATTCCCCACTGGGCTTCTTGGGGAGACCTGTCAGCTTTAATAACAGCCATCAGCTCACATTTAACCTTGCCAATGGGAAACGGCGGTGTCATGCGTACATGTGGACATTTTAAACAGTTGGACATAGCAGGATGTGCGTCACACACTGAACTGGCAGACTTTTGTGTGTGT
>JAOYSI010026112.1:11067-21108 GCA_025775065.1 Hiodon alosoides | reverse complement strand
AAAACTGGCTTTTTAACCTGGTCCACCTCAACTGGAGAAGGGGAGTGGGAGAACAAGGGTCATGAGAAAACTCCGTGGCTTTTTAAGAACTATTCAATACTTATTCATCTCTGAAATAAATAAAAAATGAAAAAACAGTAAACAGTAAAACAAAACTGCAGACTCTGTCTACTAATCCGGTCTTTTTCCATCGATTCATGGAATTAGTACTGCAGATGTGAACATGTCAGTCAGTCTGAAAAGGTGGCTTATCTTTCAGAATGGTAAGCCAGTGACTGTCTCTTAAGGGAAGGGAAACCATTACAAAAAGTTTCAGATGTGAATTTCTTTCTGTCTGGGAGAAAAAACGAGCAGGGGTCATTTTTATTTCACGAAATCGAGCTGAAAACGCGAAGCAGCCAGAAATAGCCTAACTGAAAGGGTTTGGCCGCACTCTGAGCTCTCTGGAACGGCCTGCAGCTACTCTACGCCGCTTGACTAAGTAGCCTCTTTGTTTGGACATTTTATCATTCACGACCGCACAACCGCACGGCCACATCCACTTGTTCGTCGTTGTGTCTGTGGAGTGGACCGTGATGCCCGCCCTGGGGCTCTACACTTACAAAGATGCCAATTAACGGACTTAATCTGCCGTTGACCATCAACAGTAACATGCGCTGGAGCTACTGCAGTCAGAGGAAGGCTAAGTACAAAACACGGAGATGTCTCCCTTTCAGATTATCATTAACATTCCATCATTTTCAAGGTCGAATTCTATGTTTTCCAAGTGCAATTCTCTTCCCTGAATCCAGACTCCCTGACTTCCTGACGGAAGCAGAGGTTAAAGCCATTTCTGTTGCATTTTCATTCAAATGCCGATTAGCTGCTAGAATACGATGTTAATCAATGTAAGATATGAATGTGTTGCTCTGTTGCTAGCCTTTCTGGAGCGTTTCGTTATCATAACATTAACATCTCCCTTTGCCAGTCAGCAAACGCTTAACGATTTATAGTGCTTGTGTGTGTGTTAATAAGCTCGTAAAAATACAACTCACATATTTTAACATGATGCTATTTTAATATTCTATTCATCATATTTAATACCATGAAATAATTTCCACATAAAAATGACAGATTTAAGTTTCTTAAACTATCGTGTGGGTTGATATTCAAATCACCCTCACCAGAAACCTTCAGCTAATTCCTTATTTCAGCCGCCAGTGTTATCTCATGGCTATGTAAGGTTCTAGAGGAAGCTAGCTACTGATACCATTAAACTCATGGGACGATTGGTTGATCGAGACGTCAATCCTGGAACAACAAAAAAAATGCATTTGTGTTTAAAATCCATTCCGAGATTTTAGGGAATCCTGCGTTTCGTTCAGCCGGGCGTGCTCCATAAAGTGCCCTCCACACCCGCTGAAGCGGCCGTCACGGGTGCACTGTTCAGCTCTCGGCGGCCCGCGCCGCGCCGGGGCCCAGTACTCACACTCTCCGGCCCACTTGCCGGGGTCCATCATCAGCCTGTGCTTGGTGTCCTCCAGGTCCTCCTTCAGCGCGGCGTGCTTGGCCCGCAGCTCCAGGGTTCTCTGCTGCCTGCTCTCCAGCAACTTCAGCTTGGTGTTAAAGTACAGCAGGCCCTGCGGGAGGGGGGGTGGAGGTATTAGCTACCGCACAGTCCCCGCTGGCCGGACACGGGCTAGGCTAAGGGGACGCTGCAGGATCCCTTTCACACGGGCTAGGCTAAGTGCATTCAAACACACTTGGCTCTTTTCATTCAACTGATTAATTGGTGCTGGACTCACAATAAAATGAGCATTTCCATAATCCCCCCAGCCGTTTCTATCTGAGAGAGAACTTTTAGCCTAAGCAATGCAAATAAATATACAAGTGAGGCGAGGGTAGAGTTTTCTACCCCTATGTCTGAATGTGGCATGTATGTTCCTGCAGAAGAAAGGCAGGATACACAAATACCCTACTGATGTCTGGAGCTTTTTCCTGCTATTGTAGTGGAGTATTACTGTGATGTGAGAAGTCTGGATTCTTTTTACATTTTGCATTGTAATAACTCTCCCTTAACACAATGAATTATGTATATTGCCGTCTACCCTCGATCTAAACTGTAAACACCCACACTACCCAGCCCGCGTCACTCCGCTCAACGCACCTTCCCAACATCCTGAAACGGCAACTGTAAACAAAACATAAGAACAACGTGGAATTAGCATAGAGTCACGACTTCTTTACAACACACACACACACACAAATGTACACTCACACGTACACACAGACACACACTCATACATACACAGAATCACACACACACACACACACACAACCCCACTGTAATAGAAACATTGAGTTAGCAGCAGGAAAAACTTTCCATCATGTGTGATTCGGTCACCGTGGTTTCCGGAGACAAACTGAAGATCATCTTTTCCTAATTGAAACTAAATCAAACCTACATCCAGCTGATTTAATACCTCCCTTCAACAAACCTCCGTCTGGCTGGCTCCAACGTGTGGGACAAGTTAATGACCCATGGAAGCAGAGAGGGCCATAAAGGCCGATCAACCCGCTCGAGAGGGAGGATCAAGCTTCATTCATCATGCCTCTCCACTACCCTCAATCTCCTCTTTTCCCACCCGCAGCAAGTGGCCCAACCCCACCCATCATTCATATCTAAACCAATTAACCACAGACAGTAATGGTCCTTGTGATAACCCGTCCCTGCCAAGCCCCTGCGCGCGACCACGTAGGGCGCGGTCTGAGTCTTTAAGCGCACGCTGATGGAAGGTCGAATGACCGGAATAACCACGTTTGATGAAAGGGTGTACCTCCTCAATGTCATGACGCTCGGGGAAGCTCACCGAGCAAGGGACATTGGTCGCGTATCCAGCAATGAACTACATATCTGTCATGAACCTTCTTAATGAACTACGTATCTGTCATGAACCTTAGTAATGAACTGCGCATCTGTCATGAACCTTAGATGGGATCAACTCTACTAAGCTTATTGCAGTAAAATGAAGACTGATTAAACAGTAGAGATTATACATGGTTCAAGGAAGTGATTGTGGAAGCATTCCAATGGATGGTGGTTGGAAATTAATTTAGACCACCCAAGAGAGCTCCCCCTAATGGCTGGAGCAGACCACACACCCCCCAACCTCCCCCCATTGCTCACCTTGGCCACATCCTCCTGTCGCCGGCGCTGTAACCGCTCCACGTCATCAATCTCATACACCTTGATCTCAAATGGCTCCTTCAGAGTCCCGGGCATGGGAGGCAAGTCCACCCACTGGCCAGCGGAAGTAGGCTTCCGACCCAGGGAGGCACTGTCCGGCAGGGGGGCCGGGATCAGTCGGCGCCGCTGGAGGCCTGGAGCAGGAACAGAGCCAGTCAGGGGCTGTGATGCGCAGACAGCGGGATATTCTGGAGCATTCAGCGACCACAGTTAACATGCACCAGGTGAAAGATAGTCCTCCAGCACCAGGTGTAGATTAGATGTTACACTGTGCATGCCACCAACCATTTCACCTAAAGCAGATATTAATCTGAGTGCCGTCGACGGAGTTTCGGCAGCAGAAATGTGTGAATGAATGACATTCCACGGCTGGGAAATTCAATACAAATCTATTCTGTACCGCACATGAATCCTACACAATATGCACTTGTGTGGGTAATAGGAGATCATATTACACTGATCAAAAAATAAGCAAGGACTACATTTGTGTTCAACGCTCACCGCAATACAAAACGACATGTGAAGATTGACATGTTCCTCACTCCATAAATCGCTACATTGCGCCGCTGCCCTAATGGGGCCAAGTTCCGTGTGCACATGTGCACGATCAGCCCACGGAAGATGAGTGGAATAACACCCAAATGAAAGGGCAGGAGTCCCATCAGCACAAAAGCTGACCCTTCCAGTCAGGCTGATAACACCATTCGATTGGATTTTGGCAATTTTACATTTGACTGTGTCAACTTCTTTCACTAAATGCGCCCCTTCAGCGTTAGTCAAAGCATTAGCATGTCAGACAATCTCTTCTCCAAAGCAACAACGAGCCACCTTTCATTACCCACTAAAACCACTGCTCAACCCCCGACTAACAAACACTCACTAGGACCACTTCCCCAAAGGCAATCACTGCCTATTTACAACCGTTGCTCGGTGACTTCTAAATCACCAAGGTTTATGGGTAGGCAATAAAGCCATAACTAAACACCGGGGGTGTTATCTGACTTAAAACACCACATATCAGGTCGTTCAAGTTGAGGCTTCGGGTTTCGGTGGAAGATACTTTTAACTCGACGAGTGAGTTATATATACAGAGGCATGAGCGATCTTGCACTCATTTCTCTGCACTGCATACCAACATACCTAACCTTAACCCTAAGCCATACTAACACGACTTTGTGCTCCTGACCTCTCAGAAAACCTTGGTGGGAAAATCCAATGGCTGCCTGAGAGAGATGTACAGAGTGACTCCTCACCGTTAGACCTCTTCTTGGGGGACTTGGACATCCTGGTGCGGCCCGAGGACGACATGCCGCTCTCGCTCAGAGAGTCGTGTGCGGAGGAGGCGCTGCCAGTGGCCTCGCTGTCGCGGATCATGCTTTCGTAGCCACTGCTGCCCCCGCTGTGGTAAAAGAGTGCGGTTCTGCCCATAGCGGGTGGTAGCTCCCCGCTCAGGACGCTGCTGTTGTCACTGCCATGCCCACTGCTGTAGCGCTGCGGTCTGCGCGGGGCCGTGATCTTGCTGTAGGGCGAGGGCAGCGCGGGTATGGGGGACCTGTCGTCGCCCAGGTTCACCCCGCTGTCGTTGCCGCTGTCAGAGTCCCCGGATCCCCGGAAGTGCTTCCCGGAGCTTCCAGACGCCAGTTCGCTCACGCGGCTGTTAGCGGCCCGTATCGCCTGCTTTGTGCCCATGATGGTGCCCCTCCCAGGCTTGCCGTTGACCCCGGTCACAGAGCGAGGACCTGTCTTGCCCGTGGGAGGTAGATTAGCGCAACGTGCAGCTGGAGCTGCAAGAGATTTGGTAGAGGAGCTGAGAGCCTTAGAGTTGCTGGCAGACAACGTGCGGGCCTTGCTTCCAGTGACGCCGATGGCCCTGGAGTTGATGCTGCCTTTAAGCAGCCCCGTTTTGCCCGCCATTCCGGAGGCAATGCAGGGAGGTGGAGAGGTAGCGGTTGGGGTTGAGGCAGAGGTAGGTGCTCCAAGCCTTGGCCCTGACCTGCTGGACTTGCCATTACTCCCTAAACTGGTACCACTGTTCTCTCGGCACAGTACAGGTTTAGATCCCACTGAAGTCAAGCTGTCGCATCTCTCCAAGGAGGTCTGGCTGCCATAGCACTGTCCACTGGGGCCTCTGGTCTTGAGGCTAGATGTTTTGGTGGAGCTGTTGTCGGACTTTAAGCTGGACATTTTGTGACTACCAGAGTCACCTCTGAGCCGCGCCTCTAGCTCGTCCTCGGATGTTGCGGCCCTGGGTGCTGAGGACCTCCCTACCTCGATGCCAGCAGACCTTAAGGCACTTGGGGATGGCAAAATCCGATTCTTCTGATCTAAGCTGGACTTGCGGACCGGTGGGGCAGGAGGCGAGGTGCCGCCTGGCCTTGGAAGCATGCTACCTTTCTGCCCACTCGTCTTTTTCCCTAGAGATGAAAACTTCAAGCTAACCGCTCCAGCCATGCTCTCTTGGTTTCCCCGGTAATCGGAGGAACCGTGGATGACCGGGACCGTGCCTAGCGTGGTCGCCCCCCGCCTGAGCTGCGGCATTTTGCTGGGCGCCTCGGCTTTCTTGCTGCCGGACTTCTCGCAGCCATCCACCACTCGGTGGGACGAGGCAGGCGCCGGCACTTTGGGCGGTCGGGGTACACTATTGCTGTTCACGCCTGGCTTCCGGGAAGGTATAGCACTGGCGCTGCTCCTGGAGAGCTTCCCAGAGGAGTCTGCTGCACGAGACTCCGAGTGGCTGTCAATGCGGTACCAGGGATCATCTAGCCTGCCCTCCTGTCTCTGCAGATCACGGCTCGGGGCAACAGATGAGGTAGGTTTCATTTTCCTGGGAAGACTGGAGTGAACATTGTGAGGAAGCTGCGAGGGCTGGAAATTGGCTTTCGTCCCTTTGGAGCTTCTGGCAGATGCTTTGGTGGACTCCGGGGAGGATGGGCATTTAGCCGTGCACAGGGAGAGCTTGCTAGACATGGCGCTGTCACTGTCTAGCTCCGAGAAGCAAAAGCCACTGTCGTTCAAGGAGCTCTTGGTGTCCTGTGGGGAAAATTCCTCCTTGTGGAACACGCCTATGGAGTCAAGATCGAAAGTTCCCTCGGAACAGACGGTCTTAGCCTGTGGCAGGAACCTGTCGACAGAGCGGTCACTTTCACTCCCCAGCGTGCCCGTGTTCACCTCACTGAGCCAGGAACCAACTGAGGAGCATCTGCTCACAGGGTAACCAAAGGCCTCTTCCTGCGGAGGGGGAACCTTTTCCACCTGCACTCCGGCCACGCCCACCTGGGAGGTGTAGGCGTCAAATTCGTCGTTGATGCTACTGATGATGCTGACGGGCCGGGAGCCGGAGGCCAACGCCTGCAGGGAGCAGTCGCTGTTGAAGCTGATGACACTGGAGGGCCGACCGTTGTCTATGATGCTGCCAATGGACAGCTCCTCCACCACCGTGAACACCAGCTCATCCTCCCCATTGAGTTCCACAGGCTGCTGCAGGGTCACAGTGGTTCTGAGGATGTCCCTGTCAAAGCACCTCCCCCTTAGGGTGGAGCGCAGGTGACTCACCTCCAGGGGGGTCCTGCTCATGAGATTGGTTCTGCCTAGGACGGGGGAACTCCCGAGCTCCCCCCGCTTCAGGGTTTGGTGGCTCATCCCGACAGGAGGCATCCGGGTGGCAGAGCTTCCCTCTGACTCGGGGTAGAGTCTCCGGGGCTCCACCTGCTGGGGAGGAGGAGGGGGCGCAGGCTTGGGCAATGGCCTCTTGTTGAAGTAGACCTTCTCCCTCACCACCGGCTCAGAGTCCTGCAACGCCATGCTGTCGCGTTTCAGCGCAGCGGCTTGCCCTTCAGTCACTAGAACCTTCTCCCTCACCACCGGCTCAGAGTCCTGCAACGCCATGCTGTCGCGTTTCAGCACAGCTTCGGACGTCAGCACCTTCGCCCCGTCCTGCCCTTCAGACACTAGCACCTTCTCCCCATCCGCACTCGTGCGGCTGAAGTTCTCTGAGGCGGCACCAGGGCACTTCCAATATTCTGGCTTGGGCCTGAAGGGGGTGCTGCTGGGCCTGCAGTGCGATGGCTGTCCATGGGATGCGCTCTCTTGGTGGGGGGCTTTGGCAGGAGTCCTTGGGGAAACTGTCGCACCATCTTTGGCTCTGGAGGCCCCGCTGTCCGCCCTGCAGCCAGCCGGCAAGCCCTTGCCCTCCCCCAGGAAGGCGGTGGGCTCCTCACTGCCGTCGATGCACTCCAGCCGCTCCTGCAGCTCAGCGAAAGTGTTGCACTTGAAGAGGTCCCGATCCACGGGGCCCTCCTTGGGCCGCCTCCGGTTCAGCGAGGGAATGATGGGGACGAAGGCGGGCGGGCCCTCGTTGTCGCTGAGCTCGCGGTCCGAAATGGCGGCTCCCCCGGGACCCACGTAGATGACCGTGTCGCAGGACTGCTCGCTGCTGGAGGAGTAGTCAGGGTCGCTGACCAGAGCGGGCAGGTCAGGGTCCAGGGCTATGGTGCGAGGGTGGAAGGGCCTGAGGTGGGGCGGCCGACGAATTCTGCCCTCTTCACAGGAACTATCACCACCTGAAGAGCTTGACGCATACTGCAAACAGGTAAGAAAGAAATGTTAAGAAATATAACTAATCAAAAAGAGAAAGAACAGATGGCTTGCTTGCATTCTTCATTCTCTTTTATTCCCTTTCTGTTTTAACCCTTTTAGTCCTTTCATGGTTGGGAGCTTTGTCTGTGTTCAATGAATTATTTAATGACCAACTCGAACGCACAGCACAATCAATAGGGTTTCAAACATCAATTCCTTCAAAGCAGGTCAATACGCTTAAAGGTTAAAAGTGCACCCCAATGGGAAGACAGAAATTAATGTCAATACTGTGTTATCAGCATGCATGCTATGCATTTAAAATGTGTCTGAGACCTATGAGATATAAATATATGCTGTCATTCTGCCTAATTACACAGCAAGTATATTTTCCTAATCTGAGCGCATTCATTACACAGTTCCTTAGGCAATAGTATTGATTACGTGGTGTAGAGAACCAAGAAAAACTCAACTCTGAATTATAGCACTAACAACCATTCATTAGCGGGAATCCAGATTCATTGTATAGATCAGAGCGTATTCTGCGCTAGGGACCTTCCCCAACGTCTGTGCCAACTATTCGGCCAATTAAAAGCCAGCCCGAGTGCTTTTGCACTAAAAAAATAAAAAACACCAGGAAGAGAACTGAGAAGTGGAACCTGCAGATGGACAGGTACCGAACGGAGAAGCTCAGACACGAACGCAGCTGCGAGACCTCGGACACCCCACTGACCTTGGCCTTCTTCTTCCTCATGCGGTGAACGCGCGAAGCCAGCTGCAGGGTGTTGAGTGAATCACTGTAGTTGGCCGGGGAGTCGGAGATGTGCGCGATCATGGTGGTCCGGCAGTTGATGTTCCCCAGCGACTCCCTGAGTAGCATGGTCAGCTTGCTGTCCCTGGATGACCACCACGATTACACCACGTTACACCGGAAGGGCGAAACATATCATTTACGTGCCGTTTTACCTTTCTTCCAGGGCGGACATCTGAAATCCGGCTAACAGTAAACAGAGATTTGTGTGAAGGCGGTAACCTTGTGGTTACGCCGCAGCTCATAAGTAACATTCTCAAAACGCTAAGCCAAGGCACAGTAATCTGTTTGTACTCCACACCACTGCCACTTACACTCTCACAACACAGACACATACACACACACACATCCCTCGGTCTTCCAACCTCCACCCAGCACAGCACGTTAGCTGGACGAAATGCTATCAATAACATACCGATAAGTGAATTTCATGGCTGCTGAGTATTCCTCCTACCCTGACTTTAACAAGCTCTAGGAAACTCCAGCTATTTACCAGTGTGCACTGAGGGAAAGGCGGAGCCAAGGTGTGCCAGTCAAGCCATAAAACTGTCACAGGTAAGCACACACATACACCCCTTCGCTTTGGCACGGTGTCTAAGCCGTAAAAACAGGTTCGGGGCTCACCTGTAAGGTATGTGCTTGGCACCGTTGGCCAGAGCGAGGATGACGTTGCCCAGGGCCGTCAGTGACAAACACAGGCCGCCCCCAGCATCCCGACTCTTGCCCAGGATCTTCTCACAGCTGCCCAGGTCAATTAGGTGCAGGCGACTCCGACCACCAGACACTGGGGGGGGGGTAGAGAGGGACAGGAGGTTAGAGAGTGGCAGGGAGAGGTCCTGTCCCCGTAGGGTGCTCATTCTGCAGTTCTCTTTAACGGCGTACCGTAGGCGCTCACGAGACAGGAGTGGCCAGACCAGTGGCGGAGACTGTTGAAATGGCAGAGACTGTCTGCTTTATTCATGAGTAAGCCAGGCTGTGGAGTGATTCAAATCTGGGCATGGCTCACCCCAGTTTAACAGCTCAGTGAGGTTGTTTTAGATACCAGACACATAACTCAGAACATCTGTCAAGGTCCTCCATTACACATACACATAATATCAAGCGTCAGAGAAGCCAACGCTTGAGGTATTAATGTCACTGAAAATGACAATATGGTTCACAGCAGAGACAGTCAGGCAACTCCTCCAGCTGAACTAGGTGCATTCAAATGTCTCCTAGCGTTTAAAGACAAACCAGGCTAATGGGTTCTCGATAGGTTACTGCTGTTACTAAACACTTTTCAGTAAGGCTTGATCAGGGGCTACATGTCACATGGATGTCTGGTTTGCATATTTCTTAAGATCATTTTTTTGGTTTTTGGATGTTTTCTCAGATATTCCCATTTCCATGGCCGTTTACTGCTTATCAGTTAAACTGAAGGAAGAGAGACTGG